>JAODUH010092137.1:0-14305 GCA_027564835.1 Typhlichthys subterraneus | reverse complement strand
CCCCCCCCCCCCCCCCCCCCCCCCCCCCCCCCCCCCCCCCCCCCCCCCCCCCCCCCCCCCCCCCCCCCCCACCACAAACCCTTCATTATATACTGTACTGTAAACCCAGACTTTTTTTTTCTTCAATAAAACAATTGTGAGTCAACTTGTGAGCCAAGCTGGAATGTAGCCATGGGAAGCAGGTGATACAATTGACAGGGACTCAAGGGTATCAAGGGTTGTGTAGAGTATGCATACTTATTTATTTAGTACCCTGCTAAAATGGGAGAAAATTGGAAATATTAGTCCTTAATTTAATTCCAGTCACAGATGTGTGTCCATTGTACACTAAAAAACAACAATGACATGTAATTTTAGCATTATTTATATACTTTAACACAAATTCATTACAATATGTTTGCTAATTTATTTTCATTGAGGTAATCCAACCAAATATGTCTGTGCCTAAACTATCAGGATTTATGTTAATGTTAAACACAGTATAAATGATAGCGTATAGCTATAGCGTATAGCCTCTAGCTCAGAACAGTATACTGTATATCGCACAGTCAACTGACAGAACTGGAACAGCCAGTAGGTGTTACAGTATACCCAGTATATTGTGTTTCTCTTTACTGTCATACACACCTTTGTGACCCTAAACTGTTACTTTACGTTTGTGTTACTTCGATAAAGAGATCTAGCTGAAGTTAACCTCAGCCATTTTCTGACAATTACATTGTGAGGCCATTTTGTGAGGTTGGTTGAGACAGAAAACAGGTCAGAACGAGACAAGCCAATCATAAGACATAGTACAACATAACACAGGCTATTCACATCATATTGAAAAATACTCAGCATGTCTGTGTCTGTGTGTGTGTGTGTGTGTGTAGTGAAATGACAGGAAGAGAGAATGTGTTGGAGTTAAAGGTGATTCACTGAGCAGGACCTAAATAGGTTTTAGCACTTCAACACAGTCGTATTGCACATGCACACAACAGCTGGTGCACAAAGCTGATATTGTGACCATGTATTTTCCCTCACTATTGGTCTCTCTTCTTTCCTCCCCCCCCCCCCCTGCCTTTATTCCTTCCCCCCTCCTCTGAATGTATCTCTACTATCCCGGTTGTCATACCAGCGCGGCGCCCAGCAGTATCGCGCTGCAGTGTCTGGCCTCCATTCAAATCAGCACATTCACCGTTCATCCTCGTGGACGGCCAATAGGAGAGCTCGGTCCCAGCAGAGCCTGCCCACCACAGCAACCCCCCACCCCACACACACACACACACACACACACACACACACACGACGACGCACATTCCCATTCACTCTGCCTCCCCCCTCTGCATTTGCTTCATTCTGATTAGCTAATGCACGCACATGAATCCCCCGTCTTATGAGCATGAATGAACACAGTGCAGTTAAGAGAAAGGGAGGGAGTACTTGGGTCTGGATGGAGAGAAGAATGGAGAGGGAGAACGGGAGGAGAGCGAGAGAGAGAGACAGACGGACAATACGTAGGTCAAAAACACAGAGACCTCAAATACCTCTGTTTGTCTTTTAGCACAATATGTACATCCAGGACAACACACACACACACACACACACACACACACAGGTGAACCCACAGGTATGTATTGAACAATTAGACTCAACTATATACTTCAGTATACATTATTACATTATGATTATTAGTATGTACATTCACATATCACATATTTATTTAATTACTCTGTCAGTGTTTGTGCTATTGTGTGAACACATTATTGTGTAACCTCCCATTTGCAGCAGGGTTTCATAATACCGTTCATGGTGTAAACTTGTACATTTTCAAGAGTGAGTCCTTCTGCCTAAATGAATAGCTTGTGACATGTTTCTGTAATGAGACAATAAAAAGAGGCCGGGGAGCCAACAGAAAACAATGTACTAACCATCCATTTGTTTCATCTTTACAATAAACCAGCTAATTATTATTACAACTGAAATTAGTTCAACACTTCAACACAGTCATGTTTGCACATGCACACAACAGCCATTGCACATATGATATTGTGTCCTTGTATTTTCTATGGATGGCAGGATCCAGTTTTTCAGTCCCGATATCGATACAGATGCCGGCACTTTGGGTATCGGCCGATACGAGAACCACTACGATTTCAGTGTTAAAATTAAGTATTACGTTACGTTGCAAAGTAAATGACAGTCAATCTCTAGGAGTTAGCTGCATTTTAGAAACCTGCTGCTGATAGTGTGGCCTGGGTAGGTTAGACATGGCTGATGCCATGAAATTAAATTGGATCAGCCCCATATATCGGTTAGAACTGTCCAGTTGTCAACGATACCGATCCAGCTATCGCTGTGGTGTTTACATTATTAATAAACATTTTATTTATATTGCACTAGCAATTTAGGAAATGGTTACACAAAAGCAACTTTTTCCTGTAAAAATCACTGTAGTCATGGGATTCCACGTGACAATACCATAATGGTTACACAAAAGCAAAAAAAAATCTAGAAGAAAATATTCTAATAAAAGGGAAGATAATGAGTTCAGTTTATGAACACAATTAAGAGTTAATTTGTCATAATCATTTTCCACACATTCTTCATTTCAAATTAGCTACTTTTTCCTGTAAAACTCACTGCAGTCATGGTATTCCACGTGACAATACCATAACTGTTTACAGGTAACATCCTGTGATTACTCTCAGCTGCAGATATCCCTAACCCTCCTCAAAACGGTGAATGTCATGGCTGTTTGGCTTGGTACGGCCACATCACTTCTACAAGATCCACTGGCGTAATCAGCGGCCATATTCACACAGCTCAAAGAAGAGACTTCCTCTTTTAGATGAATGGGAAATTAGAGCAGATGGGAGGTGGATGTGCACAACAGAGGGATGAATGGAGAGAGAGACTGAGAGACAGCGAGAGAGCTAGAGAGAGAGAGAATTCGAGGCAGAGAGGGACTAAACATACCAACACAAGAGAGGTGACCAGACAGAAATGTGTTGAAAAAGAAATAACGAAAGACTAGAAGAAACCAGGACAGAGTGTACATTATCATCATCGTGTGATGTGTTCGGATCCCTCCTCCCCAGGGCTTCTATTATGTAATGCAGCAACGGTGGCGGTCATGTTGTGCCTATTTGGGTTTAACATAGATGGGAATAAATATATAAAATGTATGGGGACGTCTGTGAGACAATCTGGCTTAAATGTTTGTGGGGTCGAAAACAGTTAATGACCAGTGTCCCATTGGCACATCAATACCTGTATATAGTACGGTTGTTAATGAAAGTTATGCTGTTGCATATGGCTTTTAGTCCAATGAAGTGGTGAATAATCCTGGAGCCAACACAGTGGTTCCTATACTACTATTATACTGTATATTAGTCAGCTAAACACATTCATAGGGACAGAAAACAGAAAGATCAGTTAGACTAACAAAACCCAAACAATGAAAGTACAGTAATATCAAGTTTACACAGGCATTATGAAGCTGGGAGTTGCATAAGAAAAAAACAAGCTTGGACCTCCAGTCCTGAGCCCTGGGTTCTGACGAGAAAAGAAACAAAACCAACAAGTCAGCGCCAGATTTCACAGTTCATTTTCAATCATATTCTGTAGAGAATGTCCCCAAAAGTGGCCCTTGTCAAGTTGTGCCATGGTCACGTCTAACCCCTCAAGACTAATGAAATAGCCTACTACTGTAAATGTATTGCAATGTTGCTTAGTTTCAAATAATGCCATCCACTCAATTTCTATTTCTACAGACACCTTTACTGTAAAATACACTCCTATAGTTTGCTTTATACCACCATAGACAGACAGACAGACAGACAGACAGACAGATATTGACATACTATACTAAATGAGGTAAAGAAGGAGAGGCCATAGAGGATTGGAGTGGCTTGTATGGTGAAGCAGCGGTCTAAATATAGGATACTGCATGATTTCTTCTGCTTGAGCTAGGATTCACTCATCCTATGCTTAGAATGAGAACAGAGGAGAGGAGAGGAGAGGATGTTCAAATGAGAAGGAAACCGGAGAAAAGTATGATGCAAAAGAGAGAGGGGGGGAGATCCGTTATTATATAGTTGTATGGGGAGATCAGATCAGCCAAATGGATGTTCAGCTCATCACATCACGGGATAGGTGGGCAGTGTAATTCCTGTCTATCCATTGCATCCATTACAAGCTGTCCGCGATGTTACCACAAAGTGTGTTATATGCATTTAGATGATAATTAATACAATTCATTAAGTAACTGAATTTCATGGCCGTGGTAGCTGTAAAATGAGTAACATCCATTCATGGTTTAATATAGCATGCTTTTTCATTACATTGTTGGTATGGTGGTGTAGTGAACATGCTGACATCCAAATCAATCCTGCAATCACTGTATAAAATCTTATCAAAATAAAAGATAGAAACACTCCTAACATGGCCAATACTTCTAGAAACATACATAACACAGGCTTGCTTACAGTAATATAATGATTTTTCTGCTGCCTGTAAGGCCAAATCATGTTTGCAGATGGTGACATCTCATGGGCAATTGTGAGAATGTCATATCAATACTAGTGTCCAGTAGGAGGCGATGTTCAGGTTGACGTTTTCAGTTAATACTATTACTTTTGTTGTCTGCCGGGTGTTTCGCTTTCTCTTCCGGTTGTGGACTGTTACGTGTGGTAGGTATTTCGTTTTACACCCTTATGGACTTTTGAAATCTAAGACAATCCAGACGCATTGTACATGTTCATGTATATACATTGCGTGACTGAAATAAAACACACTATAAAGTAAATGTTGAAAGCATTATTTGGCAGATATGTCCCGTTAAAATGTGTAGTAATGGTAGCAAATATCAGAAGGGCCGCTTAGCCGAGTTGGAGCATCAGGTGACAATTGCGTATTGCTAGGTAAACTATTACCGTAGTTCATGTTGCTTTTTTGATTTCTTAGCCTATGCCGGTTAAAGCTTTTTAGCGTCAGTGTAATACTGTATGGTACACTATTTTGAATGTGATTGCATATCAAGAACGTACATATTTTGCCCCCAAAACAGACAACCTGAGCTGAAATGGCAAAGTCGAAGAACCACACCACTCACAACCAGTGTAAGTACCGTACTTTTTATATTTTTACTATTGCATCTAAAATGATTACATACCGGTAAGGTTAACATGTCGGCTACCTGCTAATGCTTTGTGTCCTTTTTCCGTACAGCTCGTAAAGCCCACAGAAATGGTATCAAGAAGCCCAGGGCTCACCGTTACGAGTCTCTGAAAGGGGTATGTGTATGGTGCATTGCTGTTCTAGTTTGCTTTACGGGTTGGCTATGCTCAGTTGACTGTCGATAAGGAGCCCCATATACTTTTTGTAATACGAAATGGTAAAAACGCTATTGCTTTGAAATTAACCGACTTTGGCTGGGTATTAGGTATTCAGTTACTTTGTGTAACCAAACGTCAGCTGTCTATTATTTTTTCTGTACCCATTTAACATTTTGAAGTCACTGTAACTGAATGCCTATTAATTACTATTGCGTTCAAATGGAACTTGTGATTAGACATGTGAACTCGAACTCAAAGCAGAAAAGTTCCACTTGGGGCGTTCATATGGACTCCTCTCATGAACATCGTAAACAACTAATTTGAACGCAGTATATTACAGTTGAACAGTTGGTTCTGACCAAGTGATTTGATTGGGCGATATATTTCAGTCTATAGCCCTAGACGCACTGTAACGGCGACTGCACACTATCATTTGGCGAATTCCCCTGCTCAGGCTTGGTTCGTTGGCCGCTTGTGGGCATGCCCTTTTGTTTTCATGTATTTGCTTTTTAAAAACGTAGTTTTTAATCCACTGTTTTAAGTGTATCCACGACTACATGTGACAGCAGATAACAGAGGAGTGATATGCAGTAAGTAAGTAGCTTTGGGTTAGAACATGTATGATCATTTTTTTACAGCCACTATCAACACCGATAATCTGTCTCTGACACATTTAACCACACATGCTATTTATCGTTTGTATCCTTATACACATTTAGAGATGCATCATAAAGCTCCGGCTATTAGGGCTGTCGCTGTGAAGAAAATGTCCTTGCGGTGATTAAGGGTGCCCCAATACTACGGTCTGTGGTATTATCGACATTTCTTTGTTTTTGGTTTGAATGGTCAAGTTTGTTGCGCAGAGCTTCCGAAATAGTGTGATTCTGGGTAATTTATAGACAACGTGATCTCAGTCTGTGGTGAGACAATTGTGCAACATCATATGCTTTCTACCAGTTTAGTAGGCCTACTGGTAATCACGTGTAACTTTGTCCGGCAGATGTTGGGCCAAAATATGACCTGGAAAATATGACTAATTAATTATTAAATAAAGCATATTAAATAGCTTAAAATCAAAATCCTATGGTGTGCCAAGTGTAGCCTACGGTACATCGCCTTGATTTAGGTAGTATGTAGACAGAAATAAGTTATGGCACAGTTTCGGTTTAACAACCCGAAAGATTAGGGGACAACATATTACATTTTCTTTCCCACAGGAAATGCAGATATGTCCCAAAAGAATCACTCGAGTGTGTCTGCTATGCACAATGCGCTTCCCAGACCAAGTACAGCACTTAACTAAACTGTCGTAAATACATACACTCCCAAAGGCTACAACCATGGATGTATTATAAGAAGCTACAACCGGCTTATATGGGGCTGGGGGAGTTTGTGCTTAGATAGCGCACACGCCCTAGATCAGACGTCATATTTGATAGGCTAGCCTCATGAAAAAAATAGAATGTAAACTTTGCGGTACCGGCGGTTGCTTTCCACAGCCTGTGGTTGTGTTAGCAACACCACGGTATTCCAATTTTGCGGTTATCGCGACAGCCCTACCAGCTATCCATTCAAAGCAAATCCATTCTCCATTGCTAGTAGGAACCTTTGACGGAACATCATAAACAAATAGCAGACATATGCTTTCGTCTCGAGAAACTTGGTTCAAATTTGCATATGTTTTCTCTGGTTTGAAATGTATTCCGCCTTCGCCCGAAGATCCGTGCCGCCAGCTATCACAATCCCCATGAGCGCGGTCTCATGACTCCATAGAAATTATCTTCTATTAATTTATGCGGTATACATTTTTCCTTTGAGAATGAATGACCCTGACCCTGCCTCTAAGTGTAGTTGGTAAATTACATAAACATTGTTAATTTGCTGTAGCATGCATGTATAGCTGAATTGTTGTGCCCCAACATTTTGGCACTTGGCTTACAGAAGTTTGATACAAATATTTGCTCACTGTTACTTTAATATTAGAACATCTGACTTTAAATTGTACGGTTTATGAAGTAGAAGCCGCTCATTGCCAACAACAAACTTAGTGTGATCTCAGCTTAGGTCACATTAGCCTTGTTCATAGATTCTGGTTAGTCAATATTTAGTGTCTGATCTATTTGACTGTCAAGTTTTCAAAATTGTATCATCTTAATTTAAGTTTTGGTATCCAGAGCAAATAGTAAAATATTGGCATAACATTTTATAGATTGGTTAGGCCCACACCTTTACCAGAACGACAAGACAAATCATCCGCAAGGTCTATCACACAGTGCACCATTGCTTGTCTTGCATAAATTCACTGAAAACATCATGTAATGGGTCTGTTTTTCTCCTTTTCTGTGGCTTTACAATGTAGAATAAGCACTTATACAGACCAGTCTATACATGCAAACATGCTTGCAGTAAACCTTAATTGTGTAATACTGTACTGCTAGCTAAGTTTTCCTCAACTTTGTCTGCAGGTGGACCCCAAGTTCCTGAGGAACATGCGCTTTGCCAAGAAACACAACAAGAAGGGCTTGAAGGCAGTGAGGAAGGCTGCAGCTGCAGCAGCAGCAGCAGCAGCAGTTGCCCCTGCTGCCGCCCCATAGACTGTCTTCCACCTGTCAGTGTTTCATAGACTGTGTTGCCACCATCACAATAAAGCTATGCTTTAACAAAATGTACTTGCATCTTGCATTGTATCAAATGTATGCATTTTCATATCCATTCAAAATATTGCAATAAAATCACTTGCACTATGTGCCTGCATTAGATATGATAGTATTAGCACTGTTGGCCTATTCTGGCCATATAACTATATCAATAATTGTGGTGAGTATCTGTTTATGTCCCCTTTAAAAAAAAAAAAAAAAAATCCGCACCAAATAAAGCAAGACATGCGTCAAGCAAGACAGACTATTGTTTTAAATACAACCTGCACACAAGCGTTGCCACTAAGCTATGCAACGTAGGGCCCCGATAAGGTTGGTTCATAGTCTACGCAAGCTATGCGTACGCGAACGACTTGCCTGCATACCTTGCGTGTACATGGGGAGTTTATATATCCAGTAGGGGGCAGATCGGGACCAAATCATCCCTGACTGAAACGTATTATTTTCCTTTACTACCTTCGTATTTATAACCTGACTTGCCAGAGGAATTGTTGGCACAAGTATATGGGGAGTCATGCGTTTAAACTTTGTGAATGGCTGTTCTTTCAAAAATACTTGGCAACTGATTAAATAAACCATCTAGTCGTTTTCGTTGTCGGCACCATTGTCTGCACACCTAAATCACGCCCATATAAACACGGCGCTGATTGTAAACTTCAGTTGCTACAGGGTCACATTCAAAATGACTCAGGCTTTCCAGACTGATTCTCACGGCGAAATTAAACTGAAGCTCAAGAGATCAGGTTTGTCTATGGTATTGCCACAACAACAAACATATTATGTGGAGCGCATGGAGACATAAATATGATGCACAACATTCCCAGTAGCATTCCCTGGATAACAGCAGTAAAGTTTCAGTAGAGATTTAAACATTTTTTCTTCAAAGCTCCCTCAATCAAACAACACATTTTATACCTGGTGTGAATGCCTGCACGCACTTTCCTGCCTTTTGATTCTTAGCAAATCGCATGCCTGAGAAGTTCTGTGTAGCCATTATGAATTCTGCAGCTATCACTGAAGTTGACAGTATTTACAATTGTGACTACACCTTTAATTTAAAAGTAAAATGAATCTATAATTAAAAGTGAATAATTTTTACAATTATTTATTCTTGAAGAGCCTACATGGAAATAGTGCTGCGAAAAATAAAACTTTTTTTTTGTTGAATGAAAATTGTTATTTTTAGACATTTGCAAATACAATGTATGTATTAATAATATGCATAATTCTGGTGGACATTTAGCGGTAACGAAGTTTATTTAAGGCCATAGTATACAACGTATATATATTATGCATGTACATCGTTCTTAGTACTGTTGTAGTCGTGATCAAAATAAACAGACCAAAGAAAAGTATTTTCTGCTCATGTTTCTGTCTCTTTCATCATTTCCGGTTTCACCCCCTTTGCTGGTAAGCCGGTGACAACACGTGAGTGTTATCCATACAGGAATATTATACAAATTCTGTTTAATTACACTGGTATTTTGAGATGTGTCTAGTGATATTAATCTATATATTGTATGCACGAGTTATCTGTGTCTTTTACAAACGTTCATAGTGCTGTTTAGAAAGGGTGTTGAAGCTTCTCTGTTTAGCATATTCTCCTAGCCAACAACAAGGAGCCATGAGCCTTTTAGCTCAACTTAAAAAAGTGATTTGTCGAACAATATTCTGGACTGGCTAAGTTAACTTTAATCACCTGTTTGCAAAAGATTCTGGATCATGACACGAATAATGGGATTTATTAGCATAAAGCCGCAGTGTAAATATGATCTCTCATCTACCGTTTGTCATAATGCGAGATGTGAATATCAGAGATCTGCATATGAATGTAACAAACGCATATAGCCTACATTATTTACAACAATATACACAACGTCTTGTCTCGTATTTAGTAAGGTATAGTTGTTAAACAATATGTATTTGCTAAGATTGTGCATTGTTTAGAAGCAATGTGTTCTACTCATGTCACTTAGTTATTTAGACGGTTTCTATATTCTTTTTGTATTGCAATGTCTTATTTTTGGTGTGGTGTACGTGTGTATGCTGTAGATGCCATGGCACAGCCAGTTCCTGAGTCCATCAGCTTTCCCTCTGAGGAAGAGAAGATCTTAGAGTTGTGGGAGGAAAAAGATTGCTTTCAGGAATGTCTAAAACAATCAAAGAACAAGCCAAAGTAAGTTAAATATTAAAGTGTTCCCTGTTACCCAAATTGTTTAAAGTCCATTATGCTTATGCTATTCATAAACAAGTAATTGTAAAAAATGTTTAAGTTAATTGGGGATGTTGTGATTGTGGTATATTACATAATTATGTTATACTGTAGACAATGTATTACCGAATGTCAATTCCAGCTGGTACAAAGCCTTTTAAATAAGATGCATTTCCTGGAAGACTTTTTGTGCTCATCCTCATACTTTTTGTTTTGAGTGTCCTATCCTATACACAGTAGACCTAGTTGCTGTAGTATAATTACAAATGTATTAAGATATTCTATCTTAAAGGTCCTTGCCACCTAAATTCACATTTACATGATTTCTATAATGCGTTTGTACATGTTGAGGTTAAATACCATCAGAAAATATTTTAAACATGAAGGCACTGTGTGTTCCCCTGCCCACCCCAATACAAATGTATGAAAGTCCTCCGCCCAAACCACCAGGTTTGCTTATTAGACTATATATATTAGTCTACGTCAGAGTATACACACTAACCAATGGAATTATTCGAAATGTGCAAATGATCCCCACTGCCACGCAACAAATCATTAACGGAATAGCCTACTTTTAAAATGTTTACATGTATCATTTGAAAGTTGTCTGTGCAGGCCTAGCTGGCGCGACCAACATAAATTACAGATGACGATTGCGTTAGAGACAGTGGGTTTATGAGTTTGTTACAGTAGGCCTATGTCTATAGCCAAACAGCTTGCATATTTTTCTACTGAAATATTACATTACAGGTGGTAGGCTACTGTACTAGTAGAGAGATAAAGAGACGTGCGCTGTTTGCAAAATAGAGAGAGAGATCCCTGTTTGTAAAAGAGAGAGAGATAGAGAGAGAGATCCCTGTTCGATGGTAAATTGTAGCAAGTGAAGTTAATAGGCCTACCGGTAGCAGTTTATTGTAGCAGGCTGCTTTCTCTTTTGCTAGACTGTGTGGCTAATTCTCCAAAGATCATCTCCCTTTGTTTTTGGAAATATCCACAAACCCATTGGGACACGATTGTTCCTGGATTTTAATCGCACAGGTCATTCAAAACTTCAAACTTTCTCCAGAGTCATATGATTACATTTTTGCTGCATTGAACACACATAGCCTATTACTTGGTTTTTCTTCAGTTTCTGACAATTTCTCCTGTATTTCTGTCGAGGCCCATAAGACATTTCTTCCACATTACTGGCTCTACTTTTCATTTCTTTCACTCATGTTTTGTTTTCTCCCGGCGGACAATATCGAGAATACATTGTAACTACGCCAACAGACACTGACATCACTGGTTCTATCTTTTGGGATCAGCAATCTTGCGGAGCTATGCCGCTGCTGGCTTTTCTGGAACCGGCTCCAGTCTATTCTTCAAATACGTGGAACCGGTTCTAGACTGGGCACCTGCACCAGGCGGTGGAAAACAACTATACATGTTGCGACACACTCACTTTGAGAGAAGCGTTCAATTTTTGCTTCCATAGAGCTGCATTACAAAGTCCTCTATTGTTGTTATTTCAATATGGTTACATTTAGGCAAATTAGCCACGCCCACCCAGCAGTGTATTTTACATGCCTAATATTTACAGAATAGAGAAAATGTCCATATATTTAAATTTTAGGGTGTTTATATTGTGTAATTATGTTTTTGGAGTTGGCATGCACAGTGTAAGTATATTAATGTATATGTTAGTATATAAGTTATTAACTATAACCACTGGAAAATACCTTTTAATGACAACTGTATAAAATGCTCTAACCACTAACCAAATATTTATTTAACTTTTCTATTTTCATTGATTCTGCCGATTACATTTAGTGAATAATCAATAATCTGCATGTGGAATGTGTTTTTATGTTCTTGGTTTACCCCAAACAAACTGACTGTCTGTATAATGTCTCATGTCATCTGGTACACAGGCATTTTGTAATATTTTGCTCACTTGCACTATGGACTTGGACAACCCTGGATTGTAATCAGACTGGAAAATATGAAACAACAATGAATTGGCCATTATTTGTTGTTGGCACACCTGCTTTCAGACACGTGAATGTTGTTGCATCAGATGTGACAGATATGTACACATGCTGTTTATGTTAATTTACCCCATACAACATATTGAAGGTCTAAAGCAAATGACCTGAGACAATAAGGTCTGAGATGGTAACACTGTGGCTGGTTGTAATCTAAATATTTGACCAATTTAAAAATGTGGTCCTACACCTACTTAAACAGACCATTGAAGGATGTACAGTAGGGTTTGATGGCCTCTTGTAAAGCAATAGAAACAGCCCACGCTTGTGACTCTAAGCCTATTGGAGTTCTTTACCTCATCTGTGATGGGCTAAACATTCATTTAGCATGCATGTACTTCAACACTGATTTCAGAGTTGTTTGTCCCAGCGATGTGTTATGTTGGTTATCTTCCATCCAGGTACACCTTCTATGACGGTCCTCCATTTGCTACTGGCCTGCCCCATTATGGGCACATCTTGGCTGGCACCATCAAGGACATTGTAACCCGCTTCGCACATCAGAATGGCTTCCATGTGGACAGACGCTTTGGCTGGGACTGCCACGGATTGCCTGTGGTAAGAACATTCTTATGGCTATAAATTGATTTAGTACTTTATACTACAATATAGCTCATAATAATACTTTTGTTCAAAGCAATTTTGGTTTGGGTTTGGTACACAACACTTTTTTGCTGGGAGTCAACCATTTTAGGCTATCCTGTCCTTCCTAATAGCTGATTGCAGTCCAGGCGTACATTTACAGCATGCAGAGGATGCAGTATTTCTTTAGTAAACCCCTCTTCAGGCCTCATTTGGTTTAATCTGACATTAGCTGCACATTGGACCTTTCTGATCCTCTTGCTCTTGTGTGTTCTGTGCTGTGTCACAGGAGTATGAGATTGACAAGACCTTGGGCATCAAGGGACCCGAAGACGTTGCGAAAATGGGCATTGCCGAGTACAACAGACAGTGCAGAAGTATTGTCATGAGATACGCCAGCGAGTGGGAGGTGAGTACAAGGGGGCCACCTGCTAGCACCATCCAATTGACCGATCCCAAGGCCCGCCCCTTCTCCCCTGTCCTCTAATAACAGTTGAGCATGTTTTGGATCCGACAGACACTCTTTCAACTGTCTATATTCCTGTTATAGCCAAAGTCCTTATAGGCAAGTCTCGCCACTCGGCAGCCATCTTTTATCTTCCGGACTTTTATTTAGAAAGTACTCAATGGAATAAATAGGGAGAGAGCCATAACCGCTCTTTCAGTGATCATTGGAACAAGAATTGCACGTACACCATCGCGAGTCAAATCTGATAAAAACATCTTAAAACGTTTGGTGATATTGCCTCAAAATAAGGCTTAACAAGCAGTTTGTCTTCAGTTTATAATTCTACTACGCATGAGCAAGATTCACGACACAACTTCATTAATGGCCGTTGCTGGCTAAAACAAAACCAAACTGCGTAGAAACACACAACAGAATCGTCAGAATGCACTGTGTGTAGAACCAGCTTGCTATACAGCCTTGCTAACACAATGGATATACTTTTCTAGCGTTATAAACATACAAAAAGTATTTATTTTCTTAATTACACTAGTATTATCCTTATGAAACAGAAATAGAGACTGATAATGTACTTACAAAACATTGTAATTTTCGCTGTCTGTAGCCTACAGCAGGTCGTCTCAATTTTATAATCTGATCATTGGGGGTTAACTAACTAACCAACCAACCCCTTATCTTATTCATTCATAAGAAATATCGATGCTCAGTCAAAATTGTCAGTGAGGTAACAACTGCAATCACATAGATATGCAAGCCACGTTTGTGTGCCTTAGTTTTATTGGTGTGCCTTATATGGATAATTGGCGTTAATTTTTCACCTTGCTGGTCGGTAAGAATTCTCTCATAGAGCTCCATTCAAAAATCTGACAAAAGTGGCATGTCTCCTCTATATAATGTCTCTGTTATAGCCTACTATGTTGTTTTGAGAGTTGCGTCTTCGCTGTTCATTCCAATGGACCGTTTTTCCACAGCAACGGAGCCTCAAAATAGTTCCCGGAAGTTAGCCTAAATACTAAAAGTACACTATAAATTATATTTTAAAT
>JAODUH010092126.1:0-14305 GCA_027564835.1 Typhlichthys subterraneus | reverse complement strand
AGAACCATGGCCTCAGATTTAGCGGTGCTAATCCTCATCCCAGCCGCTTCACACTCGGCTGCGAACCGATCCAGTAAGTGCTGGAGGTCTTACTGGATGCAAAAAGCAGTGATGAGATCCTTAGGCTACCGAACCGAAACCCCTCTCCACCACAACTACGCCTCGATATCCTGTCCATGAAAATCACAAAGAGGATTGGTGACAAAGTGCAGCCCTGGCAGAGACCAACCCCCACCTTAAAGGAGTCCGATTTACTGCCGAGAATCCGTACACAGCTCTCGCTTTGGACATACAGGGATTGGATTGCCCTTAAAACGGACCCCCTCACCCCATACTCCCGCAGCACCTCCCACAGTATCTTCCGGGGGACCCGGTGATACGCCTTCTCTAGATCTACAAAGCACATGTAGACCGGAAGGGCATATTCCCAGGCCCCCTCCAGGATCCTTGCAAGAGTAAAGAACTGGTCCATTGTTCCAGGACGGAATCCGCATTGTTGTTCTTCAACCTGAGGTGTGACAATCGGCCGAACCCTCCTCTCCAGCACCTTGGAGTAGACTTTACAAGGGAAGCTGAGTAGTGTGATGCCCTTGTAATTGGCACACACTCTCTGGTCCCCCTTTTTGAAGAGGGGAACCACCACCCCAGTCTGCCACTCCTGATGGATGATGGATGGAAGATGGATGGATGGATGGATGATCTCATCGTCTGTGTCAACCCAATTTTCTTGTAGGGATAGTATACTTTAATCTAATTTCCTCAAAATCAAATGAAATCTTGAATTAATTATTTCAGCTTTGCATTTTTTACTTCGGTATGTTGCCACAATGGGGGAATAAATAATTTCTTCTGCAAATATGTTGTTAGGTTGGCTATTTGGTTGGGTTTTCAATGGGTCATTAAAATACATTTCAGTGAAAATTGTTCAAATTTGTGCATTTTATTTACAATAAAACTAGAGTATATGGAGCTCATAACAAGCATTAACATATACATTAAATTGGATCAGCACAAAATTGTGTTTTTGATCATGTGGATCAAAGACTGATCTGGTTTTTACCTCTTAGAAGTTTTCCCCCTACCTTTTGAGACAATCATGATCTTGAAAGCATCAGTTTGACTTTGCCATGAAAATCAGTATGGACAGCTGGAAATCCTTACTTTTTGGTTTGCTCAACGTAGTGTGTGACCAATAGGTGTTGCACTGATAGCTAAAGGCGTGGTTTAGACAGCAAAAGCGACTCGAAAACAACAATGGCAGATCCTAACAGTGGCTATGAATAGAGTTCAACCTACCAAGATTTAACTCAGGGTTATCAAGGAAAGTCAGGGTTGACAAACTCTGCCTGCCTAAACAGTACTACCACTGTAAATGGACTGCATTTATATAGTGTTTTACAGTATTTAGCCTCACATTCACCTATTCACACACCAATGGTGATTGCTGCCATGCAAGATGCGACCAGGAGCAGTTGGGGGGGTAGGGGGTTAAGCAGCTTACAGGTAGGTCAACACCAGGGTTTGAACCAACAGCCTTCCGGCTGGGAGGCCAACACCCAGACCACTCGACCACCCTGTCCCCACTGTGATGAAGATGTTTGTTGAATCAGTGTTACTTTCGTTTGAGTTTGTGCACGTTCACATAAAAGGGGCACTGTCAGCAACACAGGCGTCGGCCACACAGGCGTCGGCCACACAGGCGCCTTTACACAAGTTTTTGTGGTTTTTGTGTAAATGCGCATGCTCCGCCCGTCCCCCTTGTGTTCGCATTTTGAAACTATGCATTTTTATTGTTATAAGGCAAGCTAGTTCCAGTTACCTGAGAATGCATGAAGAGGCTATTTGATATTTAGAATGCCTAATGTCCAGGGAACACAACAAATGCGTACATTAGCCTTTCTTGCTTGCATGATCATACCATTAGGCCTACTGTACCTTACCCTGATGTTTTCTATTAAAATATGATTTCACAAATTCCCGATTCTTCTTTATCGCGGGGTGGACATGGAATGCAAATAAACTCTTTATTTAGGCATTATGATAGGGTCTATTATTTTGCCAAATGTTATTAACTGAATAAGATTTGATTTAAGAAAATAATACAGTATGTCTTTATGAAAGCAAAAACTAAAATGGCTATGACTGGATGACATACACACTTTGTTTTCATATCCCTGGTCAGCATGCATGCTCCTATTCTATACAGAACTGATGATGTTTAAGGTGTATTTTAATAGTTAGAAATGCTGCGTTCCTGTGCTATAATGTCATCTAAAATAAACAATAAATTTGCGGTATAGGCCTAATCTTTTGACAAATCACTGCACAACCTGTGAACACCAGGCGTTTACTTGTTTACTTTTACTAATTGTGCAGTGCTTATATGGGTCACATCGAGTTAACCACGAAGATAAACTGCTCTGAGCAGTTTAGAGATGCTAAGTAAATTGCCACCTTTCGTAGTATGGGTTACTCGGCAAGTTACACACGACATCGCAAAGTTAGTCCAGAAGTTACCTGGATAAGACAGTTACCTTCCTTCGTAGTATAGGCCACATCAGTTGCTGCAATAGCAGCAGTTGTATTAGCCAAGAATTTATTAGATTAGCAAAGAACGGCACTAAAGGTTTTTCTCAATGGAAAATATGTTTTCACTCCTCCCAAAATGCTGATTCTGGTCAAATTCACTCTTCTCCCAACTGGCTTCAGCAAGAATGTGATTACTGTCTCTGCTGGTTCACAGGTTTGTTCAATCACCTGCCAATAACTTTTTTAAAGCGTTTGCCCTTTTCAAAGTTTCAATGGACGTCTCCACAGATGGCTCCCTAATCTGGAAGATCTAGCAACATTTACTGCCTGTCAATAAATAAATGTAGAAACACATAATTATATTTTACTTATAATAAAATAATACCTTTCATTATGCTTTCATTGAGCCTTGTAAACTCGACAATAATCTTGTGTGTATATCAGGTGTTTGTCATCTGTGGCAGTTCAAGAGTATTGAGTATTATTGTACATTGAGGTGTTCAGAAGCTGAAATGAGAGAATGCACTCAAAGATGTAAGCCTGGAATGACTTTGCTGTTGTTGTCACTAACATTATACAAACTATACCAGTATTTTATTCATGGGAAGAGTGAACAATATTCGCAACCTCCCCCTTCAGAGTTTATTAATTTATTGTTTTGAATGCTATAAATTTAGTAGTGGTAAGTCACTTATAAATGACTCTGTGACATTTAAGTCACACTGTTTGACATTCAAGATGCCTAATTGACTGAGGGATTCTTCCAGGAAAAACCCTGGCTGTGAAACATCCAGCTCTGCAGGCTTTTTTTAGTGAGAGATAACTTAGGATCAAGTTACTGTACACTGTCAAGTTCAGTTGCCAACTGGTTGTGATGATATTAAGGCTGTAAGGGATGTACTGTAGAAGTAAGGTATTTACTATACTTTATTTTTCAAACCCATTCAGTTTATCATTGCTGCCTTGAAAAGGCAGCAATGCAAATGGTTTAACCATAAAACTATACTGTATAACCTATTATACAGTATAATGACATGAGACTTAGTAAGATTTCTCCCCAAGCTGTTTTGGAGTGATTACGGTGTTAGATCCAGTAGGATGTGAAATATCCTACTGGATCTAACCAGTAGGATGAAAGGATATGAAACCAGTAGGATATGAAATATCCAGTAGGATATTTATTAGGATATTCAGTAGGATATGAAATATCCTACTGAAGTCCAATTCGTCTTTTGTTAAACCTTAGTCCATACGCTGATGTTCAGTAATGAATAATCCATTGTTCACAAACTGCATGTGTATTTTCAACCACCATTGATTTCCATTGTTTCTCTAAAGCATAATGTAGACATAATACAGTATGTCTACAAAGCTGATTCCGTTAAAATTAACTTTGTGTACTCGATGGTTGCTATGGTGATGATGTTATACAGTGGGTGGGAGTGAAGACAAAGCTGTGGCTACAGTCACATTTGACCATCTTGGGTAATGTTTTATGCACTACAAGAGGCAGTGCTGCTGACATTTTCCATAGCGAATGATGGGGAAGGCAGCATGTTTACAAAAAAATCAAATGGAATACTTACAAAAGGTTAGTTAGAAGTAATTAACCCCGGGCGTCATTCAATCAACGTGTTACATACATTATACTTCTGGCACAATCTCAGAGAGCGGCTAGTTTCAAAGAGATGCTTCACACTGCTAAATATAAACCACTATCCTTGAATACAACATGACTCAGAGGATGGCAGAGAGGCCAGCGGAAACAACTGAAGCCTTAAAGTGGGCTTCCCTCTTTGTGTATATCTCCAGGATGACAGGGTTATGCTGGCGAGCATAATATTACCTTGTTCAATGCTGCATCTATCTAATTGTTTAGCAATAACTTTAACAGAAGCCCAAAAATTCAGGCTAGCTATTGGAAACATCAAGAATCCCCATTGTTGAATTTTGTAATTCACTCGTAATACTGTACGACACACTGGTGCCTTATGTGCGGTACATAATTGTAGTATTATTATTATTATTATTATTATTACTACACTGTAGAATAATTGTACATTAATTATAATGAATTCATGCATGAGCTGTGTGTTCATCATCAGGAACTAGCATGACCTTAAAGTATTTCATGCATGACCTCATGCCTTTATTAAAGCATTAACTAAGGTGAGCAAATCATCATGAATTACAATTTATTAAGAATGATCGTCATGATCATGCTTAATCTATCAGGCATTCTAAGACCAAAAAACATTTGGTCTTACATGAATAATCATGAATTCATGCATCAAACAATAATTAATTATTGCATGTAATACTTATTGATTAATTACGGGAATCAGAGTCCCTCTAATATCATGCATGCATACATGCTAGAACAATATATCAATGCTGTATGTGAAACAAATGTTTTTCAATCATCATGATCTGAGTTGCATGTCTTTTTCATATAGCCTGCAGGTAAATTACTCAGCAATCACAGCACGTGAATTGTGACATACAAATACAGTAGCTATCATTATTAGCTTCTCATTATGAATCATATTTGTACCTCCTCAACTAAAGTGATGTACTGTGGTTACCTTGTCTTGGCCTATTACTGCTGTTTTTGGATACATTGGCTATTGCCTTTATACACATGGTTTGTTAGTATCTTCCAGCTTGCAGGTAAATGGACAGACCCAAAATATTGGCAATGACAGCAAATTCATTATTTTGATATCCAAATAAAGTAGTCTTCATTAACTAAGCATTATAGCTTCTCATTAATCCATCATGTTTGTGTCCCCTCAACTAAAGTGATGTATGGTGTTAACCTTGTCTTTGGCTATTTTGGCCATTTCTGGATACTCTGGATTTTGCTTTTAGAACCACTGCCCACCCAACCAGTTTAGTATTTTATTTTTTGATGTTAAAGGTCTCATTTCATGCTCCTTTTCACTTGATGACACAGTTCCTTGACTTCTCAGTGCAATGTAGTTGACAAGCTTAGGTGAAAATACCACATAGTTTATGTGGAATAGCACATCATACAACTATTAGATAAAGGTCTGATTTCAGTGACTGTTGCTTTACATTTAACAAATCACCGCCCACCCCACCCCGACTTCCACGTAGCTGTGTTGACGCGAGGCTACGACTGTTTTACTGCTAGTACCGGTGCAGGCTACTCAAACGCGGTTTGAACATAGTTTTATGGGTTTTGGACCACAATTTCAGCAGTGTTTTCAAGTTGTTAATATTGCGCATTTATTCTGCCTCGCCGTCCAGACTACAGTAAAGGATACAGGCGGCAGAATGTAGTTCATTGTTGTTCGTGTCAACAACACAGCAGCATCTTGGTCACACAGCCCTGTGAAGGAACGGTGTTACGTTGTGATAGCCAGCCATGTATCTACTAAGCACATTATTTCATGAATGAAGGTTAAATTATATCATAGCACAACATCGCAGCCATAAACAGCCATGTACTCGTAAGCACGTATTAATTATTAAATGAAGGGTTACACAGCACGAAACCGCAGCCGTTCTTGCCACCACAGGGCTATGATAGATAGGGGGCTAGCTGCTAGCAACAACACAAAGTGATAGGCTATTCGGTTAACCAAGAAACGTTCAAATTAAACAAAGACATATTCTATCTTTGTTAATATAACGGTCGTAACGTTAAATGTTTTATATGATATGACTGATTGGCCATTTTTGGATACTTTGGATTTTGCCTTTATACGCAATGTTTGTTAGTAGCTTCTAGCTTGCAGGTAAATACCGACAGACCCGAAAAAATACAATGACAGCAGTGTTAATTTTTGCAGCAATTTTAGATTTTGTCTTAGTTTGTTTTGGCACCAAAAAAAGTGGCAAATTTCACGAAATTGTTTAATAGTTTTAGTCACATTTTAGTCATTTTCACTCTAAACAGTTTTATTCTATTTTAGTCAACGAAAATAGAAAACGCGAGTACATTATGCAAGCGTCTAGAATGGAACTAAACAACATAACAGTGTGAAAATCTAATCTTAAAATTAACTATTTAAATGCATTACTGTTTAATGTAGGTTACACAAACACAATGATAAATTATAATAATAAATAATTAAACAACTACAATAACAAAGTTTTAAAAACATTTTAGGCTATGTAATATTTGTTTTACACACATCTACATTAGGCCTGTACCATTGTCTTTGGCTATTTTGGTCTGTGTATCTTTTGGCCAATCGATTTCTGTTCTGAGCAGGAAAACGCTAATGGTCTTAAGTTTTGTTTTCCTGCTCTGAAACATTAGATTAACCCCTACATCACTAGGCCAGATGTGTATATAACTTTAATATACACGTCTGGCCTATGGAGGCCAGACTATCTTCTCTCATACATGTCTAGTTACAATTAATATTATCAATAGTAACTAGACATATATATGAAAGAATAACCATAACTCCATAAGCTGGGGGAGTGGGGGGAAGTTACGTGCACGACCCACTTAAGGATGAAAAGGTTTATGAGAAGTTGCTTAATTCTCCTTTTCTGCTATATAAAAAAATAAAATAATATTACATAAAAACAAAGTTCGTTTTTTCTGACTAGGAAAATTGTAGGCTTAGGCGATGTTGTATCCAAAAGGTTTGTGCACCTGTCTCACACAGCCCCACGCCACTGTGAGGGTGTTTGCCTGTGGATGGGAGGCTTGCAGGGCAGGACGTTAGCACAGAGAGTTTGAGGGCCCTCGCACAAGCTCATAGCTGTGAGTTCCATTTTTACACCCACACACCACCGTACGGAGAGAGCACACAAGCTGACGTGTCATGTCCGGGGCTGCACGCACGCCATGGGCGAAGCAGTTTGTGCCTACCCTGCACCGAAAGATGTTGAAGTGAACCCACTTATGGGGCTGAACAATGCCAGATTGTGAAGTTCCACATCATCATGATCATGCTTAATATATAATAATTCATGATGATGTGCTCACCTTAGTTAATGCTTTAATAAAGGAATGACGTCCTGCATGAAATACTTTGAAGTCATGCTAATTCTTGATGATTCATAAGATTTTAATGCATGAAGTATTTCACAAATCATGCATTATTTCATGCATAAATTCATGATAATTCATGTACCATTATTCTAAAGTGTTACCATTATTATTATTTATATTATTATTAGTATTATTATTATTATTATTATTATTAATAATTCTCTATACACTACCTTCACGTATAGTCACAGTGTGTTTTTAGGCAATGCAGTAAGATGCTTTACAGGCCATCATCAATGCAGTCAGTATACAAAACCGTGTATAACACATATACTGTACAGCATGTGAGTACTACTTGCATTAAACACACACACAAACACACACAAAGAAGTTCACGCAGATCACTCACATCTAGTAAAATATCAGAGTAAGCAGTAATGCTCTTTAAAGTGGATGGATACCAACTGTCAGAGACACACACAAGGACCCATGACCTCCTTTTCTCTCTCTCAGCATGATATAATGCTGAGGAATGATCTGATGCCAGACCAGTCTAACCACATCTTGACAGTGCTGAATGTTCCAGTCAGAGGCAAGCTACTGTAAAAGAGTAGCTTGGTTTGACAGAGTGCTGCTCCCATTAATTCAATGTAATATGTACGTGTCTAACAGTACCTGGCCTGTTTATATTTCACCGTAGACCCAAAACAAGAGGATTTGATCATTAATGCTAACATTAGCATTTATCGTTTTTAAGCACATATCTTTAGGCAGGTTGATTAATAAAGACATTTGAATTATAGCAATTGTTTGAGGGTTATAGGTGGCCACATTACCATCACTGAGCTTTTGTATATAACGTGCCCTAAAGATCAAGATGCCTTGCCCAAAAGAAAGTTTGTTGTTTTAGATGCTTGTCGGTGGCATTTGAAATATTAAGCCCGAGAATTAATATTGAGTGGCATGCAGCATGTGTCTGTGGCTAGCATTGCTATGCTACGCTGCTTTCCTCCTCAGAGAGGTCATCATTAATAATCACTCACCTGTCAGTGTATGTGTTGGATATGTCTTTCAACTGTCTTTCTGTGGTATGTATGTGTGTGTGTGTGTGTGCATGTTTTCTATGTGTGTTTTTTTGTTTGTTGTCTAATCTGCTATCTTGTTCCACCGGGGGCTCTCTCATTACCATGGCATATTAGTCCTGCTAGTGCCCCGTAACTGCCATGGAAATTATAGCTCTGTTCATTTGGCAGGTGGCAGGTGGCAGTTATTGTTATCATTCTTTATTTATTAGTGCATTTTCTCCTACACAGCGACAAGATGAAAACACATGAGTAGTGCAAGGCATCTCTTAATCATTTCCTTAATATGTATCTACAATATGTGTGTGTGTAGCCTATATGTACGGAATATACTGTATATACTGTTCTTATGTAAATGGCTATATTGTGGCTGCACATCCACCTGTGATCAACCTCCAGTGTTTCACCTCACCTGCAGGCTGTATGAAGAGCTGACCAACTGCACCTACCTGGTGGCCCACCAGATACAATGCTTTTGGCCCAACCGCCTTGTGGATGAGTTCTTCATCCGCGTCCACAAGCACTACTTCCACAACTGCTCCCTGTTAGGCAGGACGCTCCGGGACCCCCCGAACCACATCCTGGGACCCTTCATCATGGTCCCCATTGTGGTCACCCTGCTCATGACCGCACTGGTCGTGTGGAAAAGCAAACGGAGTGAGGGTATTGTCTAGTGAGGGGTGGAGGGGGAGATTAGGGGATAGACTAGGAAGGGTCTGAGGTGGGGTGGGGGGTGGATCGTAGGTGAACATTTCATGGAGAATGACCATGAATCACCATGTTGGATCTTTTTCTCTGCTAATGTTTCAGTCTGTCCTTCAGTGGCCAATATATACAATGCCATCACAGCTCTATATCACAGTGCGTGACCACTGTGACCTCTTCCGCAACAAAGCTGCCCAGAAACTGCAGGTTCAGACCATCAGTTTAAAACCAAAAAAGTTCAACCCAGGTCAATTGGTCCTAGCGAACCTTGTCGAGAACATTATGTATTACAATGTATTGTATATATATGTAAGATGAAAGTATGTCGCTAAAGGGATGTGGTTTCAACACTTATATAAGGCTTAACATTCCCATAACATGCTCTACGATGGACTGGAGCTAATACCTTTAACTACTGACCTTAGATCAGTAATCAGTAGATCAGTAAATTGTGTTTTGTTCATTGTTTCACTTCATGAGCGTTTTGAAAGCAAGATATTGGTTGACAAGGCAAGAGATGAACTGAACTTTGAACCTAAATCTGACACAAAGCAAGATTGTGTCTTCTGGAAACAATTATATGAATAACATTTTTGAATATAGCTCAATATGAGGATTTATCCGTACACACTGTACTCTACAAGAACTATGTGACATTTTTGACATTTTTACATTACATTTTAACTACTACATTATCGAGTAAACATGGGAAAAATGGAGTACAAACAATGGAACCCGTTGTATTCAGCAGGCATCGGGACATTTTCACGGTGTATTAAACCTAGACAATAGACTTTTATCAGACAGAATACTTTGTGTGTGATTATGCCCTCAAGTACATACTGTACAGTACATACAACTGGTTAACTTCTTTCAGTGCAGAATGTCATAGCATTATTGTCAGGACACCAACGCAATAACAAACCAAAGTCTATTGAGGAAAATACTAAGAGAATGCTATACAGTATTTTAATGTACAAATACAATACATAGTCAATATAGAGCTCTATAAAAACCCTCACATTAGCCTACCATTTCCCTGATAATAAGCAGCTAAGCAGATTTACTCAATAATACATTTATTTTTTACTTTAAATATTTAATTAGCTTACATCAGTGTTTCCGGATTCATGGTAATTATTGACCTGCAGATTGCAACTTTTTGAAGCGAGCTACTGTATCACAAGAAGCCTACACTACCTGCTAATAACTCTCATCTTTCTCTTGATGGGTAAGACATTACATGTTACTGTGTTGTCCATGAGATAATAGTGTTTCAAATCAGAGGAGACTTTACATTATTTGGTTTTACATTTGTGAATGTTCAATAATGTTATTGTTTCCATAATTTGCAGAGAAAATATACTGTCTATCAGTTGATGCATCAACCGCTATAAACAGATGGTTAAGGACATTTTCCCTCAGATATTACTTTGTTAAGCATCTTCTATAAAGGCTGACTAAGAATTACTGGACAAAAAAGTCAATAATTTTAATACAATATGAAGAAATGTGCCTGTTATGCTCAATCGATTTTGACTCTGTTTATCTGAATATGCCGTTTAAACGGTTTCCTTCATTGGCATTTCTGAATGCTAATTTACAGTGAGGTTTATGCCAAAAGTAATGTCTGTTCTGAAATGTCCAAATCAATAGACCTTTGACATTTTAATATCAATTTGAGCACGTTGGGGAAAAAAGTAATGGAATGTTGATTGTGCATTTGAGAAACTTTTAGAAGGAGATGTTTGTTACTGGCATTGGCACTGAGAAAACAAGACATGATTGAGGAATGGAGAGCGTGTGATGAATTCTGGGTAAATGTTTAATCTGTCAGCATATGGAACAGTGAATGCATACTTCAGGAGTAAGTCCCTGAGTCATATACCTGCATTGCTGAAGTGCCCCGGAGCAAGACCCTGTATATGCACTAATTGCTCTTGGTTTAAAATGGGAGCCAACACTTAACACATTGTGTGACATGACCTAGCATTAAATGACCTAGCAGAGAATGAATTAGTTTAGCATGGTCAGAAAACATGAAAAGCTGTCATACAGTATAGCTGCTTAGTAATTCAAGTTATTAAAGAGGTCACTTACTTGCTTCAGAGAAAGATATTCAGATTTGAAACTATTATAAAATATATATATGTGCATACTTTGGGAGGAAATGGGAAACCCCATGTCTTAAGCCTGGGCCTCTATGTGCCATTGGCAATCTCGGTCAGCAGAATAATGTTTTGTGTATAATCACCAAGAATAAAAGCATAAACAACTACGTATCCACTGGATTTAATGGTATCTGGGTGATCGGTCATTTCTCTCAAGGTGCCATGACAATGTGAAAATGTAAATGCGCTTAATCGCAATAATAGCATGAAACAATGTTCTCCTTGTTATATTGACCCTGAAGGTGGGTTCTGAGACTGGGATTCCTGCTGTAATAATTGCTTTTTTGTTGAGATGTTTCAAGGTCTAAAGCTGTGGGATTTATGATGATGATGAGGTGTTTCAGAAAGACACCCTTCTGAGGTTTTTGTATTGCCGTCTGTACAACATGTTTTCCTGATGCACTCCATACTGTAATATGACCACTTATGCTATTTTAGCATATAATCTGTCCACCGCTGCTGCCTATTGTAGTGTAGTATGCCAACCTTTGCAGTTATAGCCAATATTCTAATATAATATGTCCACCTCTGCAGTTATAGCCAATACTCTAATAGAATATGTCCACCTCTGCAGTTATAGCCTATACTCTAATAAAATATGTCCACCTCTGCAGTTATAGCCTATACTCTAATATAATATGTCTATATGTATATAGTATATGTTCAAGTCTGCTATTATAGCCTATACTGTAGACCACCACCTGCTTTTATAGCCATACTGTAACTGTTGAATGTGACCACCTCTACTCTTAAATAGCCTATAAATTCTGCCTGCTCTGAACTACTGACGTATCATCATATGAACAAAACCCTCTTTTGCAAATGTAGAAGTATATCAGGGGAATAAAATCCACTAATGCAGAAAAATGAAGCCAAGCATCCCACTGTCACAGAGAGATTATGTGCCAGCTGTGCTGCAAAGCACCGCTTGAAGGTTACAGTGAAGTTCCACCTCATTAAAGATCTGAATGTGTCCGCCTGGGAATCGCAACGTTCAGAGGGAGCATGAGGCAAAGCTCCACAGGGAGGAATTGTGATGATTCATCGGCTGAAACTAAATGCACGACTGGCGAAGCCATTATACACGTAGGCAACGCAATAGTGTGTAGGGCAAACCTGCTCGTTATGATGTGACTCAGGTCAATAGATTTATGATAAACAGGTTGTCAACTGGCACACTTGGGAGCTGCTGTAGAAGTCAAGGGTAACCTGTAAAACGTTTTATTACATTGCAATGGTCACATCATATTATTATTACTAACCATACATGACATTGCAATGCAGACTTCCGTAATTATTCACTGAGGCATTGCTGCCCTGGCATTGTGGCATTCAAATGAATTAAAAGATTTTCACTGAATCTTAAATTAAAACTGACGTTTGTGCGTGTGTGTGTGTTTAAAAAACACTATCTTGGTAATAATACCACGATAGTGTTTTCCATAAGATAATACCAAGTTAGTATTATCTTTCGGTGTTGTTGAGTACCCGAGGACCTTCTCTGTATCTCTGTATCTATCTGTAGATCCCCATCCAGCCAGCCACACAGCATGAGACTAGCTTTATGAAATCTTTGTCTTGATGAAAATAAATTGATCAAGCTCACAGAAAACACACACAATTGCATGCGCGCACCCCCCCCACACACACACACACACGCACACGCACACACGGACACTTTCAGTGTTTTGTTACTGCTAGGAGGTTGGTTGCAGTGATTAAATTGCAGACATATGTTCTGGTTCAGGCTGTATATGTTATGATGAGTGGATGCAATATGTTTCTGCAACTGTATAAAAATGACGCCCAAATAGCTATAAACACGACCCTGATTGGAAAGTTCAGTTGCTACTCGGACACATTCAAAATGATTCTGAGACTTTCCAGACTGATTCTCGTGGCGAGGCTAGGCTACACTTAGCCTAGCTTTCAGTTTCACTTCACCGCGAGAATCAGTCTGGCGAGCTTGGAAATCGTGTCGATTCAGGCCGGTAAACCTAATGTGTTGCCAATCAGCGTCGTAGTTTAGCTACGGGCATGGTTTAGGTGTGATGTAGGCGACCTGGAAACAACTCAAGTAGAAAACACCTAGAGATAATAAAATATAGTATCGGAAAATATGTTTCCACTCTTCTCCCGACTTTTCTATTGCAAGAGTGGATAAAAACAGATTGCTGGTTCACAGGTTCGTCCAATCAAATGCAACATGAAAGTGTTTTTTTGAAAGCGCCTGCCATCTTGAATCTGTTTTAATGGATTGCTCCCCAGATGGATGTGTCTAACAGACACAGATATCTGGTTTGTCAGGTTAAGGTACACCATGAGGCAATGTCAATCTCAGGCTTAAGGATAGAGAATCCTAAATCTCCCAAGACTTCTTATTGACCCTCCTCTGACACAGCCAGGGATATTAGTACACGTTACCAAACAATTAGCTTGATGTAACCAGATCATATTCACTTTCTGAATATAGTCTGGCCACACTCCATTGGGAAGTGTTCGCAGTTGTTGCCTCCTACTCGGCGTATTTCAGACTACAATCTGTGATTTGTCTACATTAAAACTTCAATAAAAAGAATAGAGAGACACTATTGACATTAGACTTTTTAAATCTTTACATTAGGCTCAAAGATGAGTTTGTTGTGCCAATATTTTTATAGACTACTCTCTAATAGCCTCTCCCTGTCCTTAGGCTTTGGTTATGGGTTAATTCAAATGTGTATTATGCTATTCTGATATTTAGTTTGTGAGCAAAATGGTGTGACACATACAGTATCTCACAAAAGTG
The DNA here is from genome assembly GCA_027564835.1 of Typhlichthys subterraneus. Classification (NCBI taxonomy): domain Eukaryota; kingdom Metazoa; phylum Chordata; class Actinopteri; order Percopsiformes; family Amblyopsidae; genus Typhlichthys; species Typhlichthys subterraneus. The sequence goes on along the minus strand of JAODUH010092126.1, from coordinate 52 downwards.
AGTACACCCCTCACATATTTGCAAATATGTGAGCATATCTTTTCATGTGACA
>JAODUH010092083.1:0-14309 GCA_027564835.1 Typhlichthys subterraneus | reverse complement strand
TGCAGTCAATCAAAGTACACCAGGATTCAAAATTCTGGCTATTGTTGACATTACAAAAACTGCATAGACTTTTATGTCAGTTTTACAGGTATTTGCATGCAAAACGTGCAATCCACCATTTTTACATTCAATTTCTTGGTTGGGAACTGTATGTCCACATGTAAAGTAATGTTCACATTCAAAAGCATTCCAGTAAAAAGCAAATAATTGTTTTTCCCTTTACTGTTTACTACAGAAGGTACAGTAGAAACACGGTATGACAGAACAGAAAAAGTTTTACAGTGTTGCTTACAGTGAAAAAAATATCCATGAAACACACAAGAGCATTCTGAACAAAAAAACAGCAAAAATCCCAGATAAAAAGGGGAGGAACTAAAAAAGCACAAAATGACTGTATCTAATCTCTGCAATCTTCAGGGTTAGGCCACATGCTTTCATCAACATCACACCTGATAGTATCCAAGGCGATGCATCTGGGATAAAACCGCATGGTGTGTCGGATCCAATCTTGGCAATCATGAACTGTGATGTCCCTGCAGCCAGCATCCATGGCTTCAAAGAGGGACATCTGGTCATGTGGCTGATGGTCATAAACCTTCCACCTCCATGCAGAAAAGAACTCCTCTATGGGGTTGAGGAAAGGTGAATAGGGTGGAAGGAAGAGACTTACCAGTCTTGGGTGAACTTCAAACGATGTTGTTATTGTTTGCGAATGATGGAAAGCCACAGGTAATTACAAAGGTCCTCATGTTTTCACCCTCCTGATCCTGCTCTGGAACCAGGCGCTGGAAGAGATCATTGAGAAAGGCAAGGATTTGCTCGGTATTATAGGGTCCAACCTGACATCTGTGAAGGAGTAATCCTGCATTTGCAATTGCTGCACACATGGTAATGTTTGCCCCTCTCTGTCCTGGCACATCAACTGTGGACCTTTTTCCAATTACATTTCGTCCACATCGACGCCTTTTGGCCAGATTGAATCCTGCCTCATCTATGTATATGAATTCATGAGGGGCCTGGTTGGCCTCCAATTCCATAACTCTCTGAAACAAAGTTATGCAAATCATGTCATTACTGTATACCATACTGTACTGTAACCTATTATTGTGTAGGTTACCTACTTGCAAAGTGCAAAGCTTATAGAACTGGACATTGAATTGAATATACACTATACCTGGACATATCGTCGTCGTAGCTCCTTGACTCTCACTGTTCCTCTCAAAGGGAACAGTGTAGAGCTGCTTCATTCGAACTCTGTGTTTGGACAATGTCCGCGTAATGGTTGTGAGGCTGATGCTATCAATATTGTGAAATATCTCATGGTCCTCCACAATTCTAGTTTGAATTTCATGCAGTTTTATTTCATTATTTGCAACAACCATTTCTACAATGGCAAGTTCATGATCATTATTGAGGAGCTTTCCTATTCCCCCAGAGGGTGGAAGACGTTGCATTCTTTAGAGGGACAAAAAATTCAACATATGCATTACTGTATGACCTTATTTACATGTCAAGTGAGGATAGAAACAATCCATGTAAAATGCTATACTTACCTGTTGGTTTGTGGAAAGATGCGTATAATGGAGGCAACCGTTGACTGCCTCAAATTGGGCTGCACTCTTTCACCAGCCTCTCTTAGTGAAAGACCGTGGTTGATTACATGGTCAATGATAGTGGCACGAATTTCATCACTGACTACTGTTCTTGCAGCCCTTGGAATGCCACCACCACGCATTCTTACACCTCTACCTTACCCTCTCCTTAGGACTGCTCCTCTCACTGCACCTCTCACTGCTCCTGCACCTCTTGCTCTTACTCTTCCTTGTCCAGACATTACAGTGTTTGTCTTTTTCTGTTTCCAAAAACATCACTCCTCACAGTGCTCCTTTTACTGTATGTGTCAATGTAATAGAAAAAAAACCCTGCCACTGAGTCTAAGCCAGACTGGAATAAGATGTGGTTGGCCCTATTTAAACATAAATCAGCTGTGTGTCAATTATGCAATTGTTTGTTTATTATCAGCTGAGATATATTGTTTTTGAACTGATATCATAGCAGAAGCAGAGGTTTTTATAATGCATCTAAGGTTTGGAATGTTGTGTTTGCTATTGTGGGATGGTGTGTGTTAACATTTATAAATACTACAAAAACAATCCATAATTTTGTTGGGAGGTATAGCTTGTCTGTTAAGAAAATTTAAGCATTGTGGAAATGTGTTCACTGACTGCATATTGTGTGAATGGTATGGCCACAAAAGACCGATGCTGTGCTAATTGTGTTTAGAGTTTTGAAAATTTGACAACTGGTTGCACAAACGCTTGTTAGCGACTGAAAAAAACTGTAATATTGGTATTTAATTCCAGTGTGTTTGGGTACAATAAATGCTTTATTTTACTTACAATAATTGTGTTAGGGCACCATACAAATACTACGGTGACCCTCCTTGAAGACGTGGAAATAGATTTTTGTGACATCATCAGCGTGTGTATATGCTTGTGTATGTGTGTCCACTAATTTGCGACAGACATACAGTACCTGTCAACACTGAGGAAATAAAGAAGCTCTTTCAACCTGATTGTGATTCCATAACATGGGAATTTGGCCAGGTGACAGTAATTGGACGAGTTTAAAAGGCCATTCCCATCGCCAGTAACCCAGGTATTGTTGGTGGTGTGTTCTGTGCATGGTGGTCACAACACATCGCCATGCGTTGTAATAATGATAAAGGTAATGTGTGTGTTTGCATGCACTTTTGCACACTATAGGTGCATACAAGTATTTGTGTCTGTAAGAGACAACACTATAGGTGCATAAAAGTATTTGTGTCTGTAAGAGACTACTCTATAGGTGCATAAAAGTATTTGTGTCTGTAAGAGACTATTCTATAGGTGCATAAAAGTATTTGTGTCTGTAAGAGACTACACTATAGGTGCATAGAAGTATTTGTGTCTGTAAGAGACTACTCTATAGGTGCATAAAAGTATTTGTGTCTGTAAGAGACTACACTGTAGGTGCATAAAAGTATTTGTGTCTGTAAGAGACTACTCTATAGGTGCATAAAAGTATTTGTGTCTGTAAGAGACTACACTATAGGTGCATAAAAGTATTTGTGTCTGTAAGAGACTACTCTATAGGTGCATAAAAGTATTTGTGTCTGTAAGAGACTATATACTTGTTTGTGTTTGATGAGTGTAATGCATGCAATGTAAAACATATAATATAACACATCAGACAGCAGAGAACGACGAGTCTTTATTAGCATTTGGCTGACTGTACGTGATGTTTGGTTTTGTGGTCATTAGATACAGGCACCCTGCTGTTTGATAATGGATTTAACCATCTCCTCTGACCTATTAGTAGTGTGTGGGTCAGGGGAGACCAATCGCAAACAGAACCCACCTGGAATATATCATCATTATCTTGAACTTAACCTTCTCTGCACCAATTAGCAGTTACTGCCACCCTGCTAAATCACACTGGTGTGCGTGCATATGCCTGTGTGTGTGCACGCGTGTATGCGTATGCACGCTTGTATTATACATACATATATAAATATATAAAAGACTCCTACATTAATTATTGCAGTGAGGGAGATGTGCTCTTGCATCGTGTTATAACATACTGTACCCATGCAAACACACCCTCTGAGGCATTCCTGGTATCCTTTCTCTCTCCCTGGTTGACCTTGTTACACTAGCCAGCTCTGTCTCAGCAGTGTCTCAGGAACACTAATACGTGCAATATGTACAACTCATATGCTGGAACTGGATATCTTATGAGTTTACCTGGAACGCAATGTTGGAAAATGGGCCTTTTTCACATACTGAAGGTGTCAGAAAATAGAAAGAACAGATATAGCCAACATGTTAATGATGTCTCCATTCCATTTGTATCTATCAATGCATCTGTATAGACAAAACAAGAAAGAAGTTATTTGTATGGATTCACACATCCATCTGAGCTTACCCAGGGGGGTATTCCATTAGGCCAGATAAAGGAAAATCCAGGCTTATTTCGTTAAGTCACACTAATTTAAGTGAAAGTTCTGTTCCATTACTGTGGTTAAGAAGAATTCCTGCAAGGTAATGTATGCATCTGAACTAGCCTGCTCCCTACCAGGCTGACTATCCAGATTAATTGATCTGTGTTACAAAAATAGCCAACGGGCAGAAACGGGGTCCTGAAACACCATTCCGTGTCTTTTCACAAGTTCAGACATTGCTTTCTCTATTTGAGAGCTCATTTAGCATCCGAAAGAGAGAGGTACATTTATCCTAATATATTTTCAATAGGCTTACATTAACCCTCTAAACCAGCGGTAGTAGCGTAAAAAAAAATACTATTTGGAGTGTTTTTCTGATATTTGAAATAATTACCACCCTCTGAGTGGGTTGATTGAAAAAGGTTTCAATTGCAGTTAGACTCCGTTTAAAACAAGAAATCCAGCCTACATTTATAATACTTTAAGCTATTTAACAACATTTCTAAAGTATTGCAATGTGTAGGAACAACCACTTGACAACTAATGCTGATGTCACCAGTCGGTTTAAAAACTACTCTTCAATGAGGATAATTGTGTAATGGTGCCCAAACACAATTCTTCTAAAATAAATTAAACGTTTACCCAACACACTTCAACTAATAATACCAACATTAAAGGGAATAAACAATTATGTAACTTAAATGCAACACACATCACTACAGTGAACATCAAGGCACACTGGGAAAGGGGGCGGAGTTTAGCCCAAACCTTTGCCTTATTTATCACAACTGTGTTGCATTTTCTGTCATCACGCTATTCCTAATATACGTAGCTCCATAAACAGTCCCTGATCGTTAGGTGAATAGACCACCGCTCTCATTTAGTCTTGTGACATATTGCCAGTGATCAATCAATGTTCGACAAACATCTAATCAGGGTTTTTGAACTACCTTATGCATGTGCATTGTACTTGCTTATCTGAGCCTGAACCACAAAAACATTGGTGGAACAAATGAATCCTTAACTATAAGCTCATGTTTATTCAAGCTACACTATTTTAATTTAGCCTTAACATAAGATCCCCTGGTCCACATGCCTAGTATTTGAGACGTGCACGTCATCTCCATGGCGTGGCAACCACACGTTAAATTAACGCCTGGTCGTCTGGTCTCATAGAAGGATGAAACAGATTTCTCTATCCAAAGCCTGCAAGCTATTAGCTCTCCGGTTCATCATCGAGGGGGCATATTCACTCAAGCAGCTTACATGCAGGTTCATTTAGGGCCCATGAGCTTTTGATTGATAATCACATGTCTACGTAGAACATGAGGGCGATAGCGTACCGATTCAAACCTCTGATTATCCAACCACGCCCTCCAGGACTTCATCTCCTCCTCCATACAGAGATGAAGAGAAAGAGAGGGAGAGAGTTTTGTGAGTGGGGCGAGCAAAAGAGTGCGGGGGTGATATACAGTGTTCGCCAGGATCTTCAACAGAGTTCATGCCAACAGTCACTGCACTGTATCGAGCTGAGGCTCTGCCAAACGAATGATGAACTCTGGCTCTGCCCTCGGCATACTTTATAGTTAATGCACCCATTGGTTTGCATTGCTTCTTATTTCGCCCCCAGCTTCTCTGTGCATTGTCCTTGGGGTTCAGGGTGTGCCAGGGGCTATTACACAGACTGATATCTCACTACATTGAACTCATCCAAGGCATTTGTTTGTCATAGTCACTGAAAATTACTACCCTGCCACAACACTTTACAACCAATGTTCTGATATATTTTTATTCAGTATCTTTCGAACTGACCAGGCAATTCTGATAGATTCTTACATGCTAGCAGGTCATTATTATTACACTAAAGCCATGCCGTTATTTATAGTGATCAATTTCGGTCTAGTCAATTGTTGCAAAAACGTGCATATTTCAGTTATATTGTAGCTCCTGATGCACAACTATTACCTTATCAAAGCAGTATGTTATTTTCTTCTGAATACGCCCAATTTACAGCAATGCTTCTTCAAAGTCAGGATGCTTATGATAATATGGTGATTCAGGGCTAAAACCATTAGTATTTCTTTTCTGCTAAATCCAACTGAAAAGTAGGCATCTGTGTTTTTGCGCTGCACTGAACAAAGTGCTTGAGCTCACTGTGCAGCGCGTTGTGACGAATACCCGCACGGCCAACATAATTGAGGTAGCCAGCCAGGCACGGAAGTGAAAATGGAGGAAAAGTTGATATTTTATAATATATATTTTCTTAAATATATACATTTCCTGTATATAAATAAACAGATGGTTCATCCTATCACCTGCCAAGTATTTTTTGAAAGTGTCTACCCTTTTACAAAGAACGTCAAAGGACAACTTCCCAGATGGTTCTGTGTAACAAACCCTGTGTCAGGTCATTATCCTCCTGCCTCAGCTCTGAAATATTGTTTACATACTACAATGGCCCAAATGTGCTGTCGTAAAAAGTACTGTAGGCTACACTTGAGAGAGCTAGCTAAAATAATTGCCTCTACCCACTGGTCTGAAAGAAAATATTTGCAAGTACCTGGTTAAAGGCGAGTTGAGACGTGTTGTTGGTGTGTGTCGTTCTGATTTGACTGGGGTTGGGATACTGTTTGTCGTGTAACATTGGTTTTCCTTATGCTTTTCAGTAATGCGAAGAAACCCTTTTGTCAACGACGGCTGCTGCAGAAAAGGTTCTCGCAATGCCCTTCAAGAGCTTTACAACCCCACACAGGTAGTACACCTCACCCTACCCCCCAACCCAACCCGCACTCTCTACATTACAAACAGGTACTACACCACGCAGTTACTAAAGCCCTTAAGTGTTTCTGTTACTTCCTTTATTGTCCATCGACCTGGTATTATTTATAATTGGTCCATTGGTCAAAAAGTGTAACATCAGTTCATCTCCATTCCAAACCATTTCCCTCATCAAGCCAGCTGTGTCCTTTCATTCTAGTGAATGCCATTAGCCAAATGGATTGATGGGTGACTTCCCCTACGTCTCTTAGGACAATTGATGATGACAATGCATAAATTGTGTTGCTGCTTGAGCTAGGTAAATCAAACTTTTCCTGTTAACAATTGTCATTAAAAAATAGAATTAAACACAAAAAAAAAAAATTTCCAGCAACTTGAGTTACTCGTCTCTATTTGACAGGTCTATTATTGTCCTGTCAGCCTCTTTTTGAGGCAAGGTTATAGCTGAAGCATTTGAGTGTGTGTCATATGAGACTGATATGTATTTATGAAGATATGCATTTACAGTTAGATAGCCCATCCATCATTTTAAAAACACTCAAAATGATTGCTTGCAACAAAACAACACACATCATAAGATGCCATTAACGTTTGGTGATCTAATGAAATTACAGCAAAAAAAATTATTGCTTGCATCAAAATAGCACACATCAAAGAATACGTGTACCATTAAACAAGTAATTTTTTGACAGCTACTTAAAGAGTTTGTTTTTGATGGTCAGTCTACTTGAAATACATAGTGTTGATGCATTTCTGTAGGCTACCAAAGGCACACAAATATGGCCCATATCCGATTTTTGGCCCCTAGTGACTCGGGTCTTTTCACAGAATTGTAAACAGCACAAATCACATAGAAACTGATATTTTTTAATAAGATTTGGGACACTTTCATATGTGGTACTAAATCAGACACATCATTTTAAATGCGATCTCAGTCTGAACAGTCCAATCATAATTCATGCAAATTTGACGTCACTCTAGATAGACATTCACTGTGTGTGGCCGATGGGATTCGCTAGCATAATCAGGCTCACTCCTGGCCATAGACCTCGCCAGTCATGTTGTCACAGTTTGAAGTCGGAAGCACTTCTGAGTCTAAAATTAAAAAGTCGCAGAATGGCATTTTTCTTATTGTTTAACTTTAGGTTATGTCATGCTCTGGTTGTATTCGGTGATAATAAATGTAACTTTTGGCGTACATTTCAGATATGTTGAGGTCTTCGTTTTCAAGCTATATGCTGTTTGCTAACTGCAAAAGTCAAAAGTCAACTACCACCGCAGATTACAGCTTGAAAGGTTTAAATAAGGCGGGTGGCCTCCATTGTACCTTCATTCTAATAGCAAGCTACACTATCCCTTCGAACTTTGTGCAAGATAGTAGTTTTAATAGGTAATATTTTATAGGTATTTTAATAGTGTGAATATAGGAATAGCCGTGAATATGAATCATGGTGTTATGAAAACATGTCAAATAAATTCTAGCAATATTATTAATATTAATAATCCTAATTAATCATCTTCACTTTGTCAGTCCAGCAAGGTGTCAACAATGTTATGTAATATCACAGATTAACTGAAGATACTGTAATGTGTTACTATTTAGCTACCGTATCTGACACCAACACGCGATACCACTTTTCCCTTATTCTCATAGCTTGCCCTAACAAGTCCTGCAGCTGGCCTTGACTTGGGCTGAATCTGCATGCAGATTTAAAATGATTCTCCCCCCTTGATAAACTATTTTGATCATCCTGTAAAACTAATATGCACAGTCATTTACTAATGTAAGTTGCTATGGTAACATCACAGTCCCAGGAGTGATTCTGCACCGGGTGAAGTATTTTATATACAATGGATCAATAGCAAATTGCTTTCTTTGACTACTTAATGGTCTTGAAATGTGGAAAGACCAGTAGTTTGCAGTGGGAATATGTGCCTTTGACAAAACCGTTAAGTTTGCAACATATGAGTTAATCACAGACCGTGGTAGGGAAGAATATCAAAAACACCATTCATTTTTGTCATAGGAAAAAAACGCTTAGACCCAGAAGTACTTATATGGGCATAATGATGTACGACTGGCGACGTCTACTGTTGGTCACAGTTCTGTGCGGGAGAAGTTGTGAACCCAGTAAATATGGAAGATGGGGGTAGTCACTGAATGGACAGTGAGCGAGGTGTTAAGACCATTGCACACAATACTAGGTGGAGCGGATCATCGTCCTCCCCCATGTTAATTAATGAGTGTTTGGACACTGCACTATGGCGTAGATATGCAGCCTTGCGGAGCAGACAGTGCAAATACAGTAGTCTACATTTTAGAAGCAAATAAATAAAAAGTGAACCTTTGCATGGTTTTTAACCCTGCCTCCTTGCCAACAATTTGATCAATAGGCCTGTCTGTTGCCGAACGTATCAATGCACACGATCGAGGCAGAAAGTGTACGGGCAGATGAAATCCACTGGCAGTCTGCGGACAATGTGCATCATGCCTGACGAAGAAAATACTCCATGTGAGTGTTTAACAGGCTTTAGTAGCTTACAACAGTCTGCTATTGGGCCTTCTTCTGTACAAATTTGCTGGCTTCCACTGCACCTGCACGTCAGCTTATAAAATGATCGTAAAGGCTGACATTGTTGCTCTCAGTCAATGTTTACTTTCATACATTTGACACAGCGCGCCGCGCTACATGAGACCTCTTGTTCGTTTGCGCATGCGGGTCAGTTCAGAGCCGTGACCATGTTCACTCTAGAATCTGATACAGGCCACTTTAAACAGATAATGTGAACAGCAACAACAACACAATTTGGATTTGAGCACTAAATCGAAATAGAGCACTATTGAACTGCAGTCTAAACGTAGCACTAAAAGATTTTGCAAATGTTGTATAGTGTGTGGCAAGCCGGAGAGGGGAACAGACGACCAGCAGATGTAGGTAAGTTATCTTATTTATTAATATTACACAGCGATGCCTAATTGTACATTGCGTATTCCGTTCCTGTTGTCTGGGGGGTTGTTCTCACTCCCTACTTGCTCTCTGCCCGGTGTCTGGTATCTTGGCCTTCTTATCTTCTCTTCCTGTGATCCGTAATCTTTGAGATGAGCTACATCTGGTGCTCCGCCAGTGTGAGAGTTGTTCCGCTGCCACGTATCGCCCTTCCCATACAATGCCGGCAGGTCTAATGGGTCCCCTCCTTCAGGGGGCAGTCGGCATACCACATATCTCCCCGTCCAGCTCCTGGCCCAGAGCGGGAGCATCAGCCCACAACCCCTCAGTCCTCCTGGACATGGTGTCAGCATTGCCATGCAAGCTGCCAGGCCGAAAAGGGCTGCACCTCAAACGAAAAGGGCTGCAACTCCAGGAACCAACGCGTCACCCTGGCATTCTGTGCCTTATTGGAGTACATCCACTTGAGGGGGGCGTGATCCATTGCCAGGTTAAAACGTCTCCTAGAGAGGTAATACCTCAGTTTTGTGACTGACTACTTGATTGCCAGACATTCCTTCTCAACGGTGGCATAGTTCTTCTCGTGGGGTAGCAGATGTCTGCTGATGCAGGTGACCGGGTGTTCCACCCCGTCGATGAGTTGAGACAGCACAGCCCCCAAGCCTGCCTCCGAGGCATCCGTCTGTAAGATGAATTGTCTTGCTTGGGGACAAGGACTATGGGACTGCACCAGGCGCTGTGTGACTCCTCAATGACTCCCAATTTCAACATATTGAGTACCTCTACCTCTTACAATAACTCAAAGGGTAAAAATCCGGTGGAGGCTTGGGGTACCTCTCGAATAGCAAACAGAATGTACGGCAGTAGTACGTCCCAGTCCTTTGAGTCTCAGTCCATTAGTTTCCGCAGCATGGATTTTAATGTTCGGTTGAATCTTTCCACCAGACCGTCGTTTTGGGGGTGGTATACCAAGGTCTTAAATTGCTTCACCTTCAGTCGTCGACATAAATCCCCCATAATTCGGGACATAAAACAGGTCCCCTTGTCCGTCAGGATCTCGTCTGCTATGCCTACCCGAGAAAACAACAGAAACACCTCCCTGCTAATGTTCTTTGCGGTGGCTGTATGAAGCGGGATGGCTTCGGGATAACGGGTGGCGTAATCCATAACCACAAGAATGTACTTATGTCCGCGGCCAGATTTTGGCAAAGGACCCACGATGTCCATGGCAATGCGGGAGAATGGGACTTCAATGATGGGCAGAGGAATCCTGGGGCTCTGATAGCGATCCTTGGGGCAGTGGAGCTGGCACACGGCACACTGCCTACAGTACTCTTCGACCACCCTCTTTATGCCCGGCCAATAGAATCGGGAGACCAGCCGGTCATACGTTTTCTTAACCCCCAGATGATCCCCTAGCTCATGGGGGTGGGCCAGGTACAGCACCTTGGACACATATGTGCTAGGCACCACCAGCTGCTCTATGACAGTATCCCTGTCCTTCACCAACATATACAGTAAATTATTGTTCATGCTAAAGTAAGGGGGTGTGGCAGTTCCTACCTCATCTTGGGGAACGCCGCCCACCATCTGTATGCGGCCCAGGGCCGGGGTCAGTTTGGGGTCCCTCTGCTGGGCTGTCCCAAACCGTCCTGGTCTGTCCGTTACGTCTCCCTCCACCTGGGGGAATTCCGCGAAAGCTTCCCCGGAGCCGATGTCCGACAACGGTGGCTGCGCACATTCCTCTTCCTCTGTGGTGTCCGTGGTCTCGCCTCGGTTTGGTCCCGTCACGGCTTCGGCGGTGGACCTGTGTCCAGACGTCCCGCAGTCGGATCCTGATGCGAAGGCGACGCTGTGCCACACCTCACTTCGAGGCCGGCCCTTGTTCCCCTGTCTGCCCCTCCGACGGTTATTCTCCGCCGGATGAAGGTACCGGCCAAATAGGTGACAATCCCACCCAATGAGCACAGGCACCGGCAGGTTGTCAACCACCCCTGCTTTCATCATCAATGCCCCTCGGGGACTTTGAAGATGTATGGTGCGAACCGGATACGTACGGGTGTCCCCGTGTACGCATGCCACTTGGACCTCCTCTGTGGTGTCCTCACCTCCCAGATGGGGTTGTATCTGCCACTGTCGAGCAGGGCCTCAGTGTCTTGAGCATTTACCTTGACTGGAATACGGAGACTCGGGAGGGCATCGTGTGCCCAACAGGATGTCACGAATAGACTTGTGCCGTTGGCTGTAGGCATGGAACAGTCTCATTCCGGACAATCGTATGACATGTGCCTCTCCTTTGCCACACTCAAAGCATCGCCGCCGGTCCCTACTGCGTTCCTCTTGTGACCTCGGGTCCCTTCGTACTTCCTCCTTGGAAGGGGTTTGGCGCCGCCGGTTATCCTGAGTCACCGGGCGAGTGGTTCGGATTATCACCGTCGTCACATGGTGATTTTCTAAGAGGTCGATCAGGGAGTCAACGGTGGTAGGACACGTTTCTGCAGCGTACTTTTTCGCCACTGGGGGCAGTGCTCGTATGCAGCAACCTACTACGACTCTGTCAAACACGCTGGGTCCTTCCCCTTCCTGTAGCCACTTCCAGGTTAGCCGCCTCAACTCGGCTACCTGTGTACGGGGGCGGGGGGGGTTGTACCTCATCATATCTCTATGAATGAAACCTTTGAGCCCTCGCCAGTAGGCTAAATCCCAGGCTTCAGTATCGCCGTTTTCAGTGCAGTGTAGTCCTCTACTTCGCCGGCCGGCATCTCTCGGTATGCTGGCTGGGCTTCTACGGTGCGAGGACGGGCCCTAGGTGTCCTCCGGCTAGCCCTCCTGGACTGCCGTTCTCTCGAATACCGAGATGTATGCCTCGACGTCGTCATCTATGGTCATTCGTGAGAGAACATCCTTCGGCATGGCCCGGGTGCAATGAAGCCGGACCCACCCATACACAGAGATCTGTGACCGCGGCCTGCAGTCCGGCTTGGCTGGCCATCAAAGTGGCCAGGGCTTGTTCCATACTGGGGCGTGGATCCGTCAGATTATGCCCGCATTCTCCACCATATGTGGCAAGCTGGAGAGGGGAACAGACGACCAGCATTTGTAGGTAAGTTTTCTTATTTATTAATATTACACAGTGATGCCTCACTGAACGTTGCGTATTCTGTTCCTGTTGTCTGGGGGGTTCTTCTCACTCCCTACTTGCTCTCTGCCCAGTGTCTGGTATCTTGGCCTTCTTATCCTCTCTTCCTGTGATCCGTAATCTGTGAGATGAGCTACATCTGGTGCTCCGCCAGTGTGAGAGTTTTCCGCTGCCACGTATCGCCCTTCCCATACAATGCCGGCGGGTCTGATGGGTCCCCTCCTTCGGGGGACAGTCGGCATACCACAAGTGCCTAATGTTCACTACTTAGCTAATGACCCCTTTCACACCAAAAACAAATATTAATTGTCAGCCGGTGTTTAATAGAGGACATCAACACATTGTTGTTATTTATATTTAGTTACACTTTAAGACTTAGTCAACAATGACACAAATACAGATGCCAGTCAAAGGTTAAGATACAATATTCAATACATCTTTTTAGGCTTTACCTATAATTTCAAAGTATGTGTTTTTATATTGGAAAGCTGACTATATTTCAAACATAGTTGCTTAAAGTACATATTTTGGCGTTTTTCTTTTCTGCTCTAGCAGGTTAGCTCTCTTTGAACCACGGCTGTCAGGATTTGCTCACTAGCTTAGCAGAACAGTAAGACAGCCCAGATCCGCTGGAGGCTATGCTATCAGCATGATGGATAGGATAGCTTCTCCCTTTCTGTTCTCTCATCTTTTGCCTGCTAGCGATCCGTCAATGGTGTCTTTTCATGCGACTATAAGCCTGTCTGGTTCAACCCACCTATAACGGTCCTCTTATACTGTAGGCTATGTTATTACTTTGTCACTTCTGTTCTTGCTAGCTTTTTTGCTGTGGTCTGTCTGTCAATCGATCGATCGTGTTTTGCATGTATGGAAAAAGCTTTAAACTGCTGTTACTGTAAACAGCTGAGTAGACCCAGGTGCATGTGAACACATTTTATTTGCCATGTGGGAATTTTCCACATATATCCCACTCATGTAAAGTTCCATTGATATGTATGTGTGCTGAAGGAGGCGATAGCGTGTTACTGTAGCCAGTGTAAACTTCACCAGGTCACCGCAGTTAGCGGTCAGGTGAGTGTGTATGAGTGAGTCTGTGTTCGGGGGGGGAAAGTCACATCAGCAGTACAAGGCGACACAGGCTTTGGGGGGAGATATTTCAGGGGGGTAGGCAGGCAGACAAGGTGTCTCTGAGGCTAGGAATGTCTTCTACATGAACCTGAATGTCACAAACTGGATATAAGCTCCATTAATGACATGCTGTTTATCCACCAGGTGTCATTTGATATGGAGCCTAATGTACCTAATTCACATTATATTCAATCAATCAATCAATCAATCAATCTTTATTTATATAGCACTTTTCATACAAATTCATGTAACACAACGTGCTTCACACTACGTCATTAAAAACAATTAAAAATGAGTAAAAACAATACAATATATAAAAAATAAAGTAATACCA
>JAODUH010092082.1:7500-35683 GCA_027564835.1 Typhlichthys subterraneus | reverse complement strand
GTGTCTACAGAAACACACCATACAGAGTGCCTACAGAAACACACCATACAGAGTGTCTACAGAAACACACCATACAGTGTCTACAGAAACACACCATACAGAGTGTCTACAGAAACACACCATACAGAGTGTCTACAGAAACACACCATACAGAGTGTCTACAGAAACACAGCATACAGATTGTCTATAGAAACACACCATACAGAGTCAGTAGCAGATAGACACATAGACCATCCAGACTGGCCGTAAAAACTGAGCATCCCGAGTACTTAAAGCAACTGACCACCCAGAGGGCCTATATACATATACTGTAGCACCCTTCCTGTCACTACAAAGCACTTGTATGCATTTCAATAAGCACGTTTAATGGTATCTCTTATGCCCGTCTGCTTGTTTTGGGAACATAATCACAATCCACAATCCTTGGCATGGGGATCTTAGCAATAATATCTGCATCACATATACAGACACATACTAGAACTCACATTTTGACCTCATCCTCTAAGTGCTTTGTTTCTTTCTCCTGGAAGCCTCTCTCTCTCTCCCTCTCTCTCTCTCTCCCTGTCCCTCCCTCAACAGCTATCTACACGTCTCAGTTGTTCCGTCTTCCTGCTCTCTCACCCGCCTCTCTCCTCTATCGCTCCTTCCAAGCCAACTAAGGCACTACTGTGTTTGTGGACAACAGCGCTAACATTAGCTCATCCCACACTGTCACGTCTAATGTGCATGAGTTTAGCAGGGTATTGGTATTTACATGCGGCTGTTGCTGCGTTTGCGGCATGCTTGTGCGTCTGGGTGTCGGGGAATCCCTCCTCTCCGCTTTGCCGGCGTAGCCTCGTAACGTCTGGGGTTTAGGTGGGAGCTGCACAGACATCAAGAGGTTACAGACAAAGACGCTGTGTGCAGGAGCGCTGTAGTGATGGAGCGCAACCACGTTACCTTTGGGACATTCGCGCTCCGCCTCTGGGATATGGTCCAGGGCCGCGGCCTTGCAATGGGGAGACACATTGGAGAGAGTTTCACGTTCTCATAGGAGTTCTCGCTCCTCATTTCACCTAATATGGGAGAGGAAAGGTCAGAGAAGCAGAACTCGCTCTCGTTCTAGGCTCAGGTTTGTGAACATATAGACATATTTGTTCTAGATTCACACGGTGTTGCATCGGCTATAGTTAAATATGCTTCCGCTGACTACTTCAAACGCACAGAGGCTGCTGTGGGCATGTAATCATTTCATTGATTGCATCTGCGTGCACATCACTGATATAGGTGCGCATTGACTCACAGACGATGTCCTCGTAGATGTTGTCGTCCGAGAAGGCGTGGTGCAGGCCGGAGCGCCTCGCCTCCCCTCCCGCGGCGGGGTCCCGCTGAGTCGTGGTCGTCAGGCGCGTCGCGTCCTCGTATTCAAAGGACTTCCTGTCGGGGGAGGGCGACCAATGAGGAAAGGAGAAAAAGAAGGAGATGTTGGCATACCTTCGCTCTCTCTCGGTCTTCGTGTTGTGTGCGATGACCTCAAAAGAACAGGTAATGATGGGAGGGCCGCCTGGTTGCCCAGACTAGGCCGTCTGGTTTGAGTGGAGGGAGCGAGTGTGTACATGCGTGCACATGCCCACGGGACGCGTCCAGGCAACGCTGCACAATACAGCTCAATGGCATCATAGCCTCGCTATGGTGCACTTCCTCTAAATACACACGCGCTTGCTCTAATGCTCTCCGTTTGGAGTCGAATGCTCGCAGTACAGCGACCCCGTGATGATGTGGGAGAGAACGCTTGCCGTGTCTGGTATTGCTGTATGTGATGCAGGTTTATTTTGACATGCTATGTTTTGGGCAGGCTGTTCCCGCGTGTAGTGTAGAGTTAGCATTCTGTGTCCAATCACAGTTAAACCCCTTGATTTTGCACGCTATTCGGATGGGACATTAGTGACATAATCGGGTGGAAGCCCACATGTACGCAGACACCTCCCATTGTGTGTGTGCGTGGTTTCGGAAACAGCCCCCCCACCTTGCACATATTAGTAATATTCAGTATTATTCAGCATTAGCCTGCCTGCTGAGTGGAACTACTACGTGGCAACAGGCTACATATGTCCTAGATACAGCGCACCTACATACCTATTCTTCTTGTGCCTCGAGAGGCCGTTGGCTTTAGCGGCAGGACAGGGCGGTGGTGCAACGCCGGGGGGACGGGCCATGCCCCTGCCCTTTGAATCAGAGTGCTTGTCGGGAGAGTCGCCGTGCCTCCGGGCCGAGGGTCCGTCGGGGCTGCCGGCTGCTCGGTACTGGAATGTGCGTTGGGGCTTGGGCGGCGGCAGGGGCAGGGGCTCGCCGGAGGCTTCCCGGCCCTTCTCCCAGTGCAACTTGTCCCCCTCCAGCCTCCGCCAGAAGCCCCGGGAGGTGTAGAAGTTCCCGGGAGGCAGGTTGTCCTCCGAGTCGTCCGATGACGCAGCAGAGTGCTTGGGGAGGTCAAAGTTCGCGCAGGGTTCCCACTTCCCCGCTTTCTTCCGGGGCTTCCTTTCTGAAAGTGGCGTCCAGGTGTCGCTGGAGGAGCTCGGCGCGACCTCCGACCTTCCACCTCTCGCCTGTGTTTCCCGGAAGTCTAAGCCCAGGCTCTTAGCTCTGGATCTCAAGGAGCCGTCGCTGCTCCAGTCGTCCTCCGCCACGTCCACCGAAGCCGCTTTGGACACGACCAGGCGGTGGGCCTTGACCCCCGCCTCCTGCTGGCCGTCGCCTTGGTGACTGCGCACTTCCCATTGGGATATTTTCTGCCTGATGTTGCTGCCTTGCTCGTGGGATGGCAGCTTCCCAGATGAAGGGGGCTGCCACGCCACGGTGGCTTGCTTCTGCAGGCCGGTGACCCCTGAACCCCGTCGTCGCGCCTGCTCCAGCCCCAGAGCCAGCATGCTGAGAGGGGGCTGACGGCTGCTGGCTCACGCTCAGCTCCACATTGGCAGACGGATGAAAGGGGTTGGCGTGGTGACGAGAAACACGGCCAACCGGTGAGCCTCCGGTTGGTAGTTAGTTAGTCCACGGCAGTTGAGTTAACAGAGCACCGCCGTGATTGGTTGTGTGTCCTTCACTTCCTGTGTTCTTGTCCTAGCACATGTCCAATTGCCATTACCTCGCCTGGAAATGAAACAAAACACAAAAATGTACCCATAAGCCACTTGTCACAGAGAAGACACATGCTCGTTGGTTTTGGCGGTAGACAATTTGAAGCAGCGTACTTTGGGACGCTGTACACAGGGCCAGAGGCAAGGTCACACAGGATAGGCTTCTGTCAAGGTCCGTGTCCAAAAATAAAAACTTCAGCAGTAAGCAAAAGACAGCAGGAAGTCTATTACAGCATTTTCCTGGATTGTGTTTGTGTGTGTGTGTGACTGGGGCCTCCCACAAAGTCCAGTGCAATGGGACATTGAATACACTTCCATGCGGCTATTCTCCTAGACCACACAGTTGAGCAGATGTAATGCCAAACATATACACATCATTTAATTTGCTTTTCTCTCAGAGCTCTTTTCACAAACACGCTTTTGTGTCTGTGTCTTCTAAATATACGTGCCAACATGCATGAAAGCATTAGAGAACAGTTGCGGGGTGCTGCCGTGATGATATGGTTTTATTGCATTCTCTCAGATCGGGCATTAGACCTTTACATTTCACTTTCTTGATGGCTCCAGAAAGCAGTTGTAAAAGAGGGGTTCAATTAATTATTTAATTTGTTTGATAAAAGCGCCAATCTGGCTACAATGAGATGAAAATATGTAAGGCATGTCCAGACAGATGTTTTTACAGAAATGTTTGTTTGGTGGTTGAACATTTTCTGTGTGAGTAGAGGAGTAGTAGCTGTACTATTGATACCACCGTCTTGAAAAGCCCATTGTGTTACTGCTTATAGTTTCTGAAGATTAAGACTGCAGTTTGGGCGGTTAAATAACTGTGGTTTTCACCTACCGGCACTATTCGAATAGAACAAGCTCTCAAAATCACATTCACAGCATAGGATAGTTTTATTACCAAAAACAAAAAGAAAAAATAAGAATTCAGAATGACAACTTCATACAGCTCAATAAATAAAATTATGATATGCTGTTAAACTAGGTAAAGTAATTATCTACACTTAGAAACTTTTCCATATTCCACCCTCCTGCTTAATGTTGTCAGAAAAGTCCTGAACTGCTGCATGAGAGATTGTAACAGCATCCATTGTGTGACTCACGCTCCCTCAACTTCACTGTGGTTTCATGCTCTCATACAGCTGCCCAGAGCTGCTCTGCTTTCTGGAACAGGACCACTTGCACACGTTGCATCGCTGATAGCATTTAGAGCGAGAGAGTGAGAGAGACATGCTGAAATTCCACTGAGAAGTGGGAGGGGTCAGGAGTGCCTGGGGACCACATTTAGGAAGAACAGTTTGTCACTCCGGGCTGCCAATGATGCCTTTGTTTGGTTTGACCTACATCAAATGTATATGTGCATTGTGGAATCTTTGCTCCATCACACTGGCCAGTCCTCATAATGATAGTGAAACCACTTGCATTATCTGTGTGTGTGTCTCTCTCTTTGGTATGTTATACAGGAAGACCTGGCTTGGCTTCCTGAGATGCAGGAAGAAGGATCAGTCGAACATCCTTAATTATGGTGTGTGTGGATACATATATTATGCACCCATTTTGCTGATTTGAGCTATGTTTGGGTTAGCAGCTAACTAATCCAAATGATGGCATATGAACATATTGCCTTTGAAGTATTACCCCAGATATTGCAGAAATCCATCTGATTCTAATAGAGAGACCACGAAACAATTTCAAAATCAAGCATCTCAGATTTCAGTATTAACATGTCGTCATGTGGAGGTAGAACCAAGGCTGTCACATTTTTAGTGAAACAGTCATTCCATGAAGAAACCTGTCAAGTATGAATTGTCAATACCTGTCATCGAATGAAAGCTAAATTAAACCTAATTGCACCTTCAAAACAACCATAAAACGCCCTTACAAAAAATTGCTGCAAGACTGAACTTGTCTTTGGGTATTAGAGCATGGTTTACCTTAAACACAGACAATAAAACATGTAGGTTGGCCAACTGATAAAAAGCACACCCCACAAGTAGACCACGTCTACAAATTAACTTTGCAGGTTCTTACAATATGCAATATATGCAAACTAATTGAGAAAATACATATATATATTGCTCGTGTGGCACTGATCTGTTTACAGCCCTGCTGCACTGTCATAGCAGGCAGTTTGGAATGAGATTTGGAGACTTGAGTCTCCAGGGTTCTGCTGGGTTCAGATAAACGCAAGGATGGAAATGCTCAATAGATACGCCAGACAGTGTATCATTTCTTAATTTATAATTTAATTTATTATTTTAGATGCAACCAATAATATAAAATTTAATTTAACAACTTTCAATGAATTGTGTGCAATCTGACATACCCCTGCAACACCTGCTGAATGTATTGCGCCTACTTTACAGTCTTTCAAATAAAGATGAGGATAAATGGGGGAAAGTTATTAAATACACATTTATACCAGGAAAAGCAGTAGAGTTAATCAAACGTTAGCCTACTAGCACACTGCAGTTGAACCTTCCAGTTCCACACCACCGTAATAAGATGCCATTCCCACACAAACATGCTGTGAAGACAATATAACTTCGGAGAAGAATGACTGAATGCAACTTACGCAACACACAGAGGAGTAAAGTAACCCAGCAGTATCACACAGCTAGTAGCACCGGTACTCCATGTTTCTTGGCTAAAGCATTGTGAAAAAATGCAAATAGCATCCCATTTGTCCAGTGGTTCTCATCGTTCTCCGGGCAAGAGCCTCGTTAGCATCCCGTTAGCTCGAGGCTAGCTATAACTCACTAACGAATCGTCCAGGATTACTAAGAAATTATACTTTTAGTCTCTATCGAAAGTTGCACTTATTTGGCGAATTAACTGCTAAATTCGCCATGCGGAAGCTTTGCAGTGTGATTAGAGAGGCAGTCAGTCAACTGCAACGTTTTTCGGCCGCTGCTGCCCTGTAAGAAAGTTTGGTTAGGAATCCTACACATTGATCCATAGGCTGACGTCATCACCCTCCTCCCGATGAGCTGTCATCGCTGACTGGATGAGAGCCGGATGAGTGTGAGGTCCACTGCCAACAGAGGAAATAATGTGCAAATCGAAACTCGATAGCAGAGGTTTTTGAATATAGTTTTACTGAAAAGTCAAAATACATGAGGTTGGAATGTTTTACCTTTCATATGTGAGGACATAGTGGCTCTGTGTGTGTGGATGTGGTATAGGCTAGTTGTTAAAATGATCAGGCACAGACATTTTCATATGTTTTGGTTATATTTATTTATTCTATCCGAAATGGTTTCAATAATATGATATCTAATAAATGGTGTTCCTCGATATGGCATAAGGGGATAGCATGGCTTTAGTCATCATGAGTCATGACAACACAAAAGATAGACAACAAAAACAATGGTAACAAGGTTCTCTATTGTTTCAAGATCACATCTTCACATAACACGTATGCACTGAAAATGCAAGTAGCCCTGGTACTGTCTTGGCAGCTGTTTGCAACCACATGTAGAAAACCTCTACAGGGAGTCCTTGGGACTTCAGACCTATGAATCATCCAGCAGCCGTCCCCTGTTGACAACTGTGATAAAGGTGACGTCATAAGCTTCTGGCTAGAATGGGGTATAGGAACATATAGGAACTACAAAATGTACCAAGCAGTTCCTCTGAGCAGGCAGATGCCAGTTATAATATATGAGTCTGCATGCTTGGTTCCTCTTGCAGAGCCCTGAGTACGGGGCTTGGAAAGTGGTTGTCCCGGACGGTGACATCTTTGCCTGGTGAGATTGCCTGTGTCAACACCATCGAGTGCACCAGATGTCCTCAACCCACGGAGAGGTGAGGGCTAACAGTAGGTGGCGGCTCCACCTTGAGCTATGTGTATGCCGGTGCAACCACAAAGAAAGGTGTGTCAGCTCTGGACTCTATCTGCCAGGTCTCTTATAGCCTGTGATCAGAGGAGCGGTAGCCTACTGCCCTGAATGCTGATGAACAGAGGATGAGCTCAATAGGACAACTGCTTGTTTGACATATGATCACATACAGACCTGTCTCTTTAACCTCTGACACCCCAAGGAGAGTGGAGTCAGCGATGCATGAGTAAGATAGTTTGAACCTTAACACTTCTCCCTTCAATGCCATAGAGTGCTTCCTTGTGTGGTGCGGTCTGCACCACTTTGATTGTGTTTTCATTCACAGTGCCACTAGAGCTCACAGGATCGGGTTCATCCACTCACAACAACCAGGAAACAGTCATGAACGTGTTTCAAGGACATTGAAATGCGTTCATTTGGTTTCATTCATAATTATTTAGTCCATAATTATTTCCCCTTACCCTCACTTGTGGAGCAGCTGACTGTATCACTGTGTTCCATTTAAAGCAGAGGTGGTTGACATTTTGCCAAGACAGGGCTTTTTAACCTGGTCGGAATTATTAGCCACGTATGCTAATCTCATGATCTGTGAAGAGGCCATCTTGATACGATAAGAGGTGTTTCAACTTCCACGTTAAACATTTCTTGTTTGGGTGTCACTATTGCTTTTGGTTTGAGTTTGTGTGTGTTTACTCTGCCTTCAAGCCCTCTTTTATCAGATTAAGCTCGTAGCACAGGGTCTCATAGCGATACGCCATACGGATCTGGGCTACATTGGTCTTGCGGATATCATTGCCCTCTGGGCCATCCTTTAGATAGTTGGAGCCCAAGAAGTGCTCCTTCTCCTGTTGCAAAGACCAAACAGAAAAGAAGCATTCCTTCTCAGGAAAAGCATGATGTTATATTGTTATATGTTATCTCATACAGTTATGTAATGGAAGAGGTCTAGCATATATGGCACATTGTTACTGCAACATATATCCCGTATGTGCACATTACCTCATGGGACAGGCCACTCTGTATGACACTGTTTCTGGAGATCTCACACATATCACAGGTACTGAGCTTGAACACTTGGGCTGCGATGGCATATTCCTCCATTAGAGGCTCCTGTGGACACAGAATCAGTTGAAATCAAACCTCCATAGTGCAGTAAGTAGTATTAAATGCACTACGAGGAGTTATGAGGAAGCGATAGCATTTCACAGAATAAAGCCTGCATTGCGTTCCCATTGTCCTCACATCTCAAAGCGTTGCCACCATGCTTGTGTTTGCATTGAAGGGAATGGCCGAGAGGCGTAGGGAAACTTTATTCCGAAAATAAGCTCTTGCCAGGTTTATATGGCAGTAAGGAGGTAACAAGGTAAACCTTTTGTTTCTACGTCATAACCATTATTTTGTTGATTCGTTTGACTTTTTATGGTGCATTTACTAGAGCACAACTGCTTATTTAACAATAAGTAATACTACAGTTAGGGTTTGTTGTTGCTGTTGCTTTATCCTAGCACGAGACTGTCTGTGGGCTCTGACCTTGGTGTAGTGGAACTGCATGGGGTCATCTGTGGACAAGGAAATCACCAGACCTTTCTTATGGAATTCTGGAAGAGGGTTTTTAGCGTACTCAAGGAACAAGCTGTTGTTGCTCAGTGGAGACATGGCAATGGGGATTTGTGTCAGGAAGTACAAGTACTGCAGCACAGGACTCTGTTGGGGTAAAACAAGAGATATGTCAATAAACATTGTTTATTAAAATGCTTTATTATAATACGTTCTTCAAGTTTATGAATAATATCCAGATTTTTTAAATTATAAAATGAAATTATGAATTTCTAATAACCTAATATTTATCTGAAGGTATAATTTGTTGTTAAGGTTTCTTAAGTAAAGAACATACTAGGACATCATACTGTATATTTAGAGATGGAATGTTCTGTCAGCTAAGTAACATATACAGAAACTCAGTCTTTAACCTTGCAGTTTTTTTAGCAGTTCTTAGTCATGAAGACTGAAGAGTGACCTTTTTAAGGTTGAGTCCATGGGAGATGTTGTCTGCGGTCATGAAACAGGCTAGGAGATGGGTGATGGCACCAGCCTCACCACAGTGCGGTCGGAAAAGAAACGTATTCATTCCCCTCTCTCTGGAAAAGTCCAAACAAACTCACTGGATAGGAGATTTAGCATTTAATAAAGGGATGTCCTGTTGTATAATTGGATAGATCAGTGGAATGACAAGATGGAAAACAAAGAGCATTAAAAACAACTTCCACTGAGAACACAAACACAATATGGCAGAATTCTAAAAATGACATTCCTCGATATGTGTACGGAATATTCCTTGCAGATTTAGATGAATTTGAATGTGAACGTGAATGGAGAATGACAAACCAGAGCTCAAATGCAAACACTCACTTTCGAAGCTGGTTGAGCATGGCGATGTTAGCATACATATAGTAGATGTAGTAAGTATAGGAGGGGTTCTTGGCAATGTCCCACTCCTCTGGCTTGGGGCTCTTATTTGAGAACATGTGGCCACTGTGCTTGGACTCATCATCCACACTGTCAAAAGCAGTCACCTTCAGACCAGGGGAAGAGAAGCAGAGGGTGAATAGTTCACTTCTAAGACAATATTTCGGTCCAAATGGCCAACTCATGAAGTGACTCACATGCTTGAGGAAGATGCTGAGCTCAGGGTTGGAGTGTGGGTCAATGGTAGCCTGGAACACAGGCAGGAAGATGTTCTCCAGCATCTTACCAAAGTGAGGCACAAAGTTCCTTCCTCTGAAGATGTCGCTGAGTTGGAAATTAGACAATATGTTATTTGATTATCATAGCACAGTATATGTACTGTAATTCCAACTATATTCTGTAGTATATTGCCTAAAACAGCCATAAATAGACATAAACAGACATATATGAAGATCGGTGTTATAACTTACTAGATCCTGGGTATTTGGATCATCCACTTGAGGTTTGGGGAGAACACTCTGTGCTTGACAAACCAGCTTGACAGCTTGGCCCACTCATTGGGGTTGCAACCATAGATGGAGAGTCGTGGTTCAGCGTATTGGTACTTAGCATCTTCTAAATCACTGGCAACTTCCTGGAAAGACAGGTAAAAACAGACTGCTTAATAAAGGTATATAGTTACGTGACCAATAGACAAAAAGTTTTTTGACACTTAGAAGAGGTAATGTGCATAGGACAGAGGGGAAAGAGCACACATAAAGTACATACACACGCACACGCACGCACACGTGTGCACACACACACACACACACAGTACATACACACGCACATGCACAAACACACACACACATGCACACACGTGTTTTTTTTTTTTGTTCATGCAAAAAAAAATATAAGGTCCTCTGAAACAATTAATTTCATGGTGACTAACGGCATATCACTAATTCTGATTAGGTAATATAAATGATGTACATTCATGATGCATGGAGGGACACTAGTGCAGGTGTGGGGAATACTGCTCCTGGAGGGCCGCTGCCCTGCATGTTATAGATGTCTCCCTGCTCCAACACACCTGATTCAAATGAATGGGTCGTTATCAGCTATCTAACGGTCCATTCATTTCAACCAGGTGTGTTGGATCGTGATACCCCACCCCTGCACTAGTGTATAAACTGTCGGAGAACAGTGACAGCTTGCATTATGTTACACACAGACAAACTCTCACATATACTATAGGCTATTGTATTTTAAGAATATATGTCCAGCTCATTAAATGAATTGCTTTAATTTAGCTTTGATGTTTTTTTGTAAAAGTTGAATGTAATCTCAACAAGGAATTTCATGGTGGCTGATGGTACATTGGCACAACATTAACTTTGTTATTAAGGTAACAATACCATGTATGAGGTCAAAAGACTAATTTGACCTTAATTATGGTGGCAAAGTATTCTCCATTGATGTGGTTCTCTGTCTTCATGTATAGGTCCCGCAGTTCACTGGCTCCAACAGGGTTGTACTTGGCATTAAACTTATCAAAGCGCTGGAAGGTTTGTCTGCCCTACAGGAATAAAGACAAGCAAAAATATGTTATTATCATTAAACAAGTTGAAAAAGAAATGTAAGAGGAATTGAATATTAGCAAAGCCCTTGTTCCGGTATTAATCCCTTAATTTTCAACTGCTAAATGTATTTCTGTCTCTATATTTTATTCAATGTACATGTATTCTCATGTTACTCCAGTTTGTTACTATACAATTTAATCTAATAGTTATATACATTCAAAAGCATAAACATCATAAACAACACTATTACAATATACAGCTATTTGATTACACAAACAGGAGTAAAGTGAGAACACATACTAACATATGAGATGAAACAGGAGACATACTTTTGAAGTCAATGGTTGATGAAAATGTCTGGTGCAGCAACTACTGCAAACAAGGGGTCTATTCATAGTGGGCATCAGCAGTCTTAGAGCTACAGATCTCCACAGTCAATCCCACATTATACATTTTAATGAGTTCATGTATAAAAAGTATAATTTTCCTGTTAAAAGACACTGCCTGTACAACATGACTTCCGTAAGGACTACTTTAGTCTAAGAAGGTTATTTATTTCCATTGCAGTTATGAAAAATGATGAAAGTTATATTTGTTCTAGACATCCTTGCACTTGATGAGCACAATGAGCAACAGAACGACCTACCATATGGTACAAAACAGAACTGGCATCAATGACTACAAACATGGCATCGATTAAGTCTGAAGACATGTTTAAGGAGACATTGGGGTGGTTGCAAAGAGTCTTGCAGAGGAAGCGGCAGGAAAGACATTTGTATGCACAGCAGCGATTGGCTGAGCTGTCAGCTGGTTGTGAAGAGCTGAAGATCGTGGCCTAGTCTTGACTTCATGGCCTGCCTGAATGAACGCTAGGCTCAATTTGTTCATTGATCTTTATTTAGTTTTTTTTTTTGTCTTATTGCTGAAAGATGTTCACAAATTCAAGTGTACTGTAAGCAGGTTTACTGCTTTTTGCAAGGACAAATTACTATATCTATAAAATCTGTTATTTAAACCTCAATCTATATCTAAAATGCCATATACTGTAATTAATGACATATGACTTCAGCTAGGTTAGGGCAAGGCATAAGGTTTTATTGTACAGTGCAGCATAGCTTATTATTCTCATGTTGTGTTTCAAGACCTCATATCAGTTTAGGTATTTGTATTAGGTAACGCTGTGTTGTAGGACTCACGGCATGCACATCCAGGGAGTCAACGGTAAGGTCATAGGGGTGAAGGTTTAGCGACTGGAACAGCTCCTTCATGGTGACCTCCCTGCCCTGAAGCTTGTGCACCACACGGTCTGCGTCCACGCGGTAGGACTTCTTGATGAAGCGCAGTAAGTGCTTCTGGTTCATGCAGGCTGCTGCATGGATGTGTGTGTCCACCTGAACGTAGAAATTCAAGTTAGGAAAGGAGCCGTCCTGGGTTAGTGTGCATGCAAGGCAGGACTTGGCCATAAGAGGGCAGTAAACACACACAATAGGCAGGTAACCCAATAATAAGCAATCCATTACAGATACAATATCAATAATACTGCGTATCAATAATGCTTTAAAAAAAAAAGAACTTTGGTAGTGTGTATAAAAAATTTGATCACATTTTACAGTTACAGAAGAATGCCTTTTTACAATTTCACAATTAAAAGGTCATGCAATTCTTCTTGTGTAATTAGTTCAGTGTAGTGTAGTGTAATACAGATATATTAGTCATACATGCGTGTATAGTTACATATTACTCCAAGAGTATGGCATACCTTTCTGCAGTTGTAGAAGTCTCTGTGGGGGTTCATTTTCAGCTCCTTGAGCTCTTCCATCTCATTTAACATCTCGTGCACATTGAACTTTGACATGAGGAACTTCAGACGACGATGTGTGTAGGTCTTACTGCAAACACATTTTTGCCAAGCGAAACATTTTTAATGTATAGACAAGAGAGTGATATATAAGGCCCTGTATACACACACACACACACGTGTTTTAATGTGGCTGTTTTCACTGTTGTGTGATGGACATAACAAAGAGACAATTATACTCTATTTGGGCTATTAACTATACTGCATCTGAAGTGCTTCATTAGTAGATTCAACATTCAGCCATGACGGTGGCAAATTGCTACAGTTGAATGATATCTCCCTGATTCTCTCTAACATGAGTTTGTACGGACTGCAAGACATGGAGAACCTACGTTGGACCCTGTGCAATTAGAGCAATCAGGAAGTTCATGTCATCGATGAAGGTGTCATAGTCCGGGAAGGGAAGGTCTTTGGGCTGGTGTTTGTCAGCAGCAGCTTTGTCCTTGTACACATAGATGACACCATTCTTCATGCGGGCAACATAGCCCAGGTTCTCAGGCAGCTTAGTGTCAAATGGGTCTTCTCCTTTTCTGGGAGGAGTTGTGAATACTGGGGATTGAATCAAAAGCATAAAGTGTATATTATATTCTGTTTGTAGTGTAAGCATCTTACGTATTCTCACAAACACATCATCATTTAAGTTACATGTTGTTTATTAAGGCATCACTAGGCCTTATTTAATACAATGAAAATATTAGTAAAAAGTAGGCTAATATTTAAATGTGATACAAACAAAAATCTATATCAAAACCATAATAATGAATTATATTATGACAGACATTAACCCACACTATAAACCATCTATTTGGGAAAAGCGTAACTACATGTTTAAAAAACTTTAGTAGCAGTCAATTATTTAAATGGAATCCCTTGTTTGTTGTTTGTTGTTTTTAATTAAACCTCAAATTCTATTTGAGTTATTATTAACCTAAGAAAATTATAGAAGGTTTTATAATAATGCATAATTCCGTTAGGCACACTCAAACCAAAAACAATCTGTTTTGTTTGTTTCAACCACAATAGTGAATTCCCAGATCAGCAATCAGTTGAAGACTGATTGCTGAAGACATTTTGTTTGTTAACCTGGCTGTAATTGGTTCTCAGACTTGAAGATATCTCCTTCCATCTCACGCAGATACTGGGAGGCAGTTTGAGGGAAGCGTTGGTATGCCAGCCTCATGTACTTCTCCCTGATGGTCAAGGCACGGTACAGTCCCTTGCAGGACAGCTCAAAATCGTCCATAGTTACCTAATTGGTAATAGTAATATACATAACATCAATGCACATTTTATTAAAGTAACATTGTATGATCCTGTCTATTACTAGATGTCATACTAAGTACCCGCATCTCAGACTAAAAGAAATGCTTGATGGACTATGAAAACAAGAACAGAGGAGCTCGTATTACAACAAGCACAGAGGGTGTGATGTCATGTTCTGCTCAGGATGCAAATAATCCACTATATATTTACATAGAAAATAGTTTTTACAACACGCACAGAGGGTGTGATGTCATTTTCTGCTCAGGACGCAAATAATCCACTATATATTTACATAGAAAATAGTTTATACACATGTGTATATATATATATATATATATAATATATAACCCATATTCTAGCAACCTTAAACCTTGCTCTGCTTTCACATGTACACCTTGAAATCCCATAGGCCTCAATTCCTAAAGGCAGGGATGCAAAGGCGTCTGTGACCCATTGAAAATCAACCCGGCCCAGCATCTGGTCATGGAAGACCACACCATGCGCACAGGTCAACTTGTACATAAGAAGATTAGAAGACCTATATAGCTTTGTTGCTTCAATATTAAAGGTATAGTAAGTAATTTTGGAAAACACTTGTTGATATTTGAAATCTATAAAAACAAAAACATATATCCCTTCAATGCCAGAGGTGCTCCTTCAGAAGCCCATGTGGGGGGATATTGTTGTTGTGTGCAGTGTTGTTTATGTTCAATAAAATGTTCAGCACACAGTAAGATAGAAGAACATGAGGAGATTTTTAGTGAATTTGATGTGTATTAGTAAATGTGTATTAGCTAACAATCGTTTACTATACCTTTAATCTCCCTGACATGGCTATGCTAATATGAAAATATCATACCATACCTTATCTGTCCATCTATACTGTATATATACAGTATAAATGATCTTATCATATCTTAAGAATATTAAGAGATACCCCAGAGGCATAGTCTCCGATGATGGCCACTCTCTGAAAATCCGGCACTTCCAAGTAGGTGGGTGTGTCCACTTCCACAGCCATCACTGACGCAGCAGTGGTCTGTGTTGCACCCACAGGTACAGACATGGTGCGAAAGCGTTGACACCGTTTTTTGCTGTGGAAGGTACATGTTTGCTGAACACATTGTTTGAAGCAAAACTGAATTGAACTAAATATTAATATAATACACACATAAAACAACAAACTCTGCATGGAATATTTGTATAAATTAATCTGATGTTGTAAATGTGATAAAGCAAGAGGTCAGGGTTTTGCTGTGTGTTCATTCTATTTTTAATCACGTTACTTCAGTAGGTAACCCTATGCTTCACCTAGGCTCTTACCCAGATCAGTAGCTTCGACCAATCAAGGCTGTCTTTAAACCATCGCCCCCAGATAATTTAGGCAAAGAGCCCTAGCATGTTTTTATTTGTAAGAAGTGCCATGACTGGCGTTTACAGGCCATTTAAATTCTGACACTAACCGTTTCTCATCATCCTCGTCTGTGTGCAGGTGGTGTGCCATCTCTTGGTGCATTATGGGACAGTCATCTGCCACGTCAAACATGGAGATCTCATCCCGGACATCCTCATCTTTGACCTCGGCAGCAAAAACCTGCTCCGCGAAGGCCCGCATCTTATCATCGGTCTCTAACATGTGACAGGTACAGGTGAATGTAATGTGTTATCAATATTGAACGTGACCAGTAGAATTATGGTTGGATGTCTTTAGCATTGCTACATGCAGTAGGCTACTCACCCATAGCTGATTATAATAATGTACTCTAATTATGAAGCAGTTACAGTATATGTCTAGATGATTTTCTAGATGTACGCCATGCAACATCTAAAAAAGCTCAGACAGACACTGGAAAGTGTGCAGATTGGTGTGGTCTACAGAACACAGCCCATGTTTTGTTACATGACAGATAATAATGCATGCAAAGAGAATTATCTTTAAGGACAAACATATACTTAACCAATATAATGACCACCAGTTTGCACCAAAACGCATTCTTTAGAAGAAAATAATACTAGCACAGTTAGGCCAACAAGGCAACTGAATCTCATATTTGTTTAAAAGCTTTAGGATGAAAACAACCAAGCCTTTAGCCTTCATAAGACAGAAACAATGATGTATTGTATTAGAATCATTAGCATCTGATTTGCTGCTATAGATCACATGCACTCTCTACAAAAGTCAAGATAGAATCCCTCCAGCAGCTGCGATGAACAACAGCCCTGATTGCCAAGTTAAATTAATGTATTCCATTATCAGCATTTTGAGTATACTTAATCTAGATGAATAGATGGAATGGTGCAAAAGCTTTTTTGGACGGCGCCACAATCATTTGAATGCAATGCATAGAACATGACTTACTATGTGGACCGCCTGGTCATGCATTTCCCAGCAAAGTGTAGGACAAACCATGATGGAACCCAAAAAGGACAGTGTTATGTTAGGAAGGAAACAGTGTTAATAAAAGCATTCTTAGGGTTTTATATCTAAATGTTATACTGATATAATAAATAATATATGGAATAATAACAATATGGGTGGGTGCAAGGCAGTAGCTACAGTATGCATCCTAACAAGATGTCTGGCCTTTACCTGCTCAAATAACTGTTACTCTATGTAAATCACTTTAAAAGTATCTGTTAAATTACCTATTGCCTATAGTAGGAACTGAGATAGTCTGGTTTCATAATACAAAATGTACTTAACTTTCATTTTAACAGCAAGTCAAATCCATCTAATCTGATAATATCTTAAACTAATAAGAGGCTAAACCTGGACAAACAAAGCAATAAGGTAATATTTAGTGTATTGCCTATAACAGCTAGCCTGGTGTAACCAGACCATATTCACTATGTAAATGGATACATAACAGCAACAGTGAGTTTGAATAAGTGAACAATACATTGTTAACACATTTCTAATATTTCTAGTGATTCTAGTGATTTCACTTCTAATACTCGTCTCCGCTGCTATATATATTCTCAATTTAGCTTAGTCTCAAAAATGGAAATGCTGCATTTAATTTAAAATGCTATATTCAAAATATTAAACTGAACGGAAACACTAAACTATTGAATTTGTTAAAAACATGATCCCACAGTTTAATTACCTAGATGTGGTAGAAATATGTTTATGAGTAGCAATTAAAGTTGAAAGTAATGTTTTTTAAAAGCCATTTCATCCCAAATGTCACCAGGTGAAGTCAAATTACGGAGGCTATAGAGTCATGGGTATAACAAAAGCTCAATATAACAACTTGATTAAAATGAACCTGCTGATTGGGAAAAGTATTACCTTACATTTTTACATTTGAAATATTTATGTGCTGCTTTAGAGAGATCCCACTATACGCAGTTAAAGCATGTTCATTAAATAATGTATACCTATAGCCACATTTCTCCACTTGTGATCACAATCAATACTGTAAGTTTTGACGTTGAGCCAGCTATTCCTCCAAAGACTAGCTGGCTGGATATCTAGGCCTATTTTTTGCCTCGGAGTCTTCATGACATTGACATGACTACAGTACATGTGTGATAACCCTGCACCAGAGACAGTTTATCTGAGACTGTTGGAAGTCTACCCTTGGGAACTAAGACTGAATAATTTGTCTTTAGATTTCATAACAGAGGCTACTTTCTTTGGTGCGTGTGAAAGGGTACAGAACATGCATCATCATTTCAAAAGGATTTCCATACGTACTGTATGTAGTTTGCTTCAGTTTGACTAAAGAACTAAAACCCTTAGCATCAGCTCTCTTTGTCCTGCCTTTTTATTAATGTTACTCAGTCTCTTCTCTTGTTTCAGAGGTACAGATATGGTATGTAGCCATGGCATTGCATGCAACATTTTCTCATACACACTGTAGCTATGTACATTAGTGGGGGAGCATAAATTCAGGCCAATTTTAATCCTATTGAAATATGAATTGAAAATATCAATATCAGTGGTAAAGTGGATCTTAATTCTTGCTACGTTTTGTCAGTTTGGAGCAAATTGGCCATGTAAAGGGCTGGGCATTACCACCTGAGGACATCAGTCATCACTCCATCCTATTCGAAAATATTAAAATGCAATGTAAAGGGATTGAATCTGATTGAATTCATCATACATTCACAACTTTGCTTTGTTTATGAGGGTTGGTAAAAGGGACATATTTTGTTTATTGTCAAGATAAGCACACAAATGTAAAACATAAAATATTACAAATAAACGTTTTACTAGTTTTTACCTCTCGGACATAAGGACCATTGTAGAGGAGCCGCTATCAACAATCACCCTTAGGAAAAAAACATGCATTCAAAGGCGACTGTGCCCATTCTTACCAGGCATTAGGACTTTAGGCATGATGGCTGTCTTCCACAAGCACGCTCACTGAGGAATTGTAAACGTCGTGATCAGTTACTGGGACCACTGTGGCAGGTAAGTGTGGCGCTCTGTGCCCAACTGCTCCAATATTAAGCTCTGCTACCCACCCACGTGAAACCAGAGCCCGCTGTACCCACACTGGATACGGCCTAGACCCACCCAGGGGGTTCATATGTGCACAACTCTATTTTAAGTTGTTAGCATATGCTGAGGGCTGCCTAGCTCTGGCATGAAGGCCAGAGAGCGATAGATTGGCATGAGTGCAACAGATGTGGTATTACATAACACTGTGTGATATGAAGTGTACCAACTCATTAACACACGTCACATGGCAGTTGCAGATAACCTCATGTACTGTAGATGCTCATATGGATGCATTCGCATGGACATTTTGTCCTAACCTTTGAATCTATTTGATTGCTGACAAGTTACACACCTTTAACCATACTGTAATGTTACCTATAATTCAAGCTCTATGTAATATCTCTGTTGATTAAAGTTGCATCAAATGTTGACATAATTGTTTTCTTATGCACCGCATGGAAACCCTATTATAGTGCTGTGTATTACTTTTTGCCACTAGATGTCAGACAAGAGCACAAATATCTCAGATTATAACAAATGCTTGATGGGCCATACACACACACACACTAACACACATGCGCACACATGCACACACACTAACACGTATGTGTAGCTGGACCGGCTAGGAAAACAAAGAGGAGCGGGATTGCAACACATGCAGAGAGTGATGTCATTTTCAACCATATCTTTACAGTTTGCTGCTGTGTTTATATTAAAATATACACAATTTTAATATAAATATTTTATACATCTTATCAGTTGCTTTACCACAGTGGATGAAAAGTCTGTAACATTTGCAAAGCATGCACAACACAAAATAAAACAGTTTAATTTTTCAATTTGCCTAACTTCAGTATGATTACTTTATAAACACACCCCTCTTCAATTCACCCACTGACACTGAAGCCTACAGACACTTACTCTATTTTTATCCTAAATGTCAAGGTTCCTCTGAGTGTCCAACCAGTTAAACCTGGGCAATGAGTAGTCTGGACACTGGGGTGCCAATATGTCCCTCAGTTCAAAAGGAGGCAATGAGTCAAGTGCTAACCCAACTCTGAGATTAACAACAATAGAGAATATGACCAGAGATACCATGCTTTACCAGTTTTAAAAGCAATATAATGCAGACATATTTAATTGTTTAGAGTTTAACAAGGTTCTTTATGGAACAACTGTTTGCTCACACACCAAAGCAGAGTCAGAGGCTGAGGTGTAATTCACAATCTTTATTAAAACCACCCAGAGAGCAAGCAAATGGGTTGGGGTCAGCAGCTCAAGCAGGATAAGGCACATGACAATAAGGCATCTGCTCAAAGAATTACACTGCCAAAGTGATGCACACAGCAATTACACTAGTGGAATAGGAATACACAGCAACAGCTAATCAAGCCCTGCAGACACATTAAGGCCTGGTGGTTGAGTCTACGTAACCTCAGCTTGGTCCTGCAAAGACAGGGCGATAGATACAGTAACACTTTATTGCGGTTACATTTAAACTACTACAACAACTCTGCGCAGCGCCTTAAGTAAGCCAACTTGGGGCCTAAAACACAATCTTTGGGTTTGGATCTGAACATTTATAAAGCTTGGCCTAGCCTGGTGTAACCACGCTCCATTGACAGCATATACAGTTAAACCAAACATACGTTCATATCCGTTTTTTGATTGGCTGGTAGTTGCTAGCACATTCAGAAAAGCATGTTCCCATTTTGTATGTTTCTCCAGTATGTATAGTCGTTTCCTCTGACTGGGCTTAGACCTCTGGTTAATTCTGAAACTACTGGACAGAGTTTAATCAATGAGTTACTGAAACGGTTTTTATCACCTGACATGACATAAAACCAATTTACAGAATATATGCACCACATTGTTATGTGTTGAATCAGCCCAAAGTGTCCATCACTGGGCTGACTTTATATATGATCCACCCATTCCCTTTAAGTATCTGATCAGGTATGGGGGGGGAAGGGGGAGGGGGGGTGGGGGAAACTAAAACAAACGCGAAATGGTTTTGTAGGTCAATAGACTCCCAGCCTACATGTTTAACGGTAGAAGAGCAAAAGGAGCATAACCCGAATTGTAAAAAGACATGAAAAGCTCTGGGGAGGGGGGAAAAAGATACAGCTTGCTCTCGTACATTGGAACAAAGTATACATTTCATCCACCACTCACTTCCTTAATAGAGAAGTATTTCAAAATAGCCGCATGGGAATCTATGTTAGCAGGGTGGATGCATAAACTTTCCCCAAGAAGTGGCTTTGGAATTTAAATTGGCCTTAATTGCTCCACTTTGATTCAAACCGGACAACCCACCCTAACAAAGCATTCAAACGGGCATCAGCATCTCCAACTTTCAAGGGGTAAGTTCTCAAATTCTTCTGTAGCTCTGTTAAAAGATTTACTTGAAATAATATGGATTCAGGATTTATAAATGTCAAAATTACATTCTTTGCCATTTTTAAAAGCGCTTGTGGGATTTTGTGGAATCCCAAATAGACTGAAATGCTTTAATAATACAGTAATTACAGAAGCAAAATTAGAAGTTTTTGGGATATACTGTACATAGATAATGGGCGTTTCTACTTATTGTAATATACCATACCCTGTTAGTTTATTATAGAATCCTTGAGTTACTAACATTAATTTTCCTCAAGCCAAATCTGTCCTAAACATTGTATACATGAGCAGACCGATTACAAGCACATTTTATTGAGTCATTTGGCTGTCTCCCATTTACTCAAGTAGATGCCCAGGCAGAAATCATAATTTGATGTCCTGTGTGTCTTGAATTACCCCAGTAATTTAAGACAGCATTACAAAGAGCACTTTTCTTTTAAACTTTGAGAAATATGTATGCCCTTGCCTTGCCACAGTGCTGGGTCACTAAACTGGGGAGGTTTTTGGATGCTGAAATACGTTTAACAAAATATCCCTTTTGTCTTACTAGACCACAAACAATGGAAGTGAAAGTATCGGTTGACGGTGTGTCACGTGTGGTCTGTGGCGTGACTGACAAAACAACCTGTCAAGAAGTGGTCATTGCGTTGGCTAAAGCCCTTGGTGTGTATAAATCTGATTCATTCACAATGATTCCTTGTTATGAATTGTTGACCAATCACTAAACAGATTCTTATCCCATTTAGGTCGGCCAGGGCGCTACAATCTGAAAGAGAAATTCAAAGACTTTGAGCGATGCATGACGCCCAATGAGCACCTTCTGCAGTCACTGCAAAAGTATGGACAGCAGGCCAGGGATGTCCAGCTGACGCTCTCTCATAATGGACCAGCCGTGAGTTCTGATGAATTACAGACACCAAAAGGTGGCAAGTATCAGCCTTGTCCGCAGATGAGAAAAAAGGAAGCAGGGTCGAGGCTGCAGAGGGGCAGCGGCTCACTTTGCCTACATCGTCTAAGCTTGCCACCTCTGTCTCATTTGAGGCAAGACACCGATCAGCCATCGGGGCAAATCAAACTGGAAAAACGAAAGTCTCTGACGCTCCTAGAGGAGGCTTGGGGGTGGCTAGAAGGTCTGGGTAAAGGGAGAGGTCAGTACTCCACCTGTAATGAGGAGAGGAATACTGCCAAGAGAAGCAGTTGCACCCTGGATAACTCAGCCATAGAGAGTTTACGGAGTCCCGTCAGAGGTCAAAATTGTGGAAAATCTGAGTTGGAATATCAAACATCCTGTTGCATGGGAAATCAGACCAAGGACAAGGAAAGCAAACACACAGAAAACCCATTTGCACAAACTTCCGGGATGACTGTTAAGGGTGTGCCCAATTCAAGTAGTGCAAGGAAGATTGAAGATAAGAAATGTAAGCTGAGAGAAACCATAATTGGTCAACTTGCACATCTGCAAGAGCTACAAACCCAGATATCATTAGTAGACATTGAGATCAGGGAGCTTGAAGAACAGAGGGGCTGGCAAGCCAAAGAAGCTGCCCAGCAGAAAATGATTGAAGAGACTGAGCAAGTACAGTTTTGGGAAAATGAACTCAAGGCTGAAGAAGGTTATGAGAAAGACCTGCAGAATCAGTTCCTGGAGATGAAAGAGAAGGCAATGGATTGCAAAGCCAAGCTGGAGGAGTACAAATACAAAATACAGGGGATGGACTACTTCGGGGTTCCAAGAAAAGGAGGCGAAAATTATCCAATTGAGATATTAACTCTGACAAATGATGATAAACAGCCAAAATCTGACCCTAACAGCCATGTAACAAATGACAGTAAGTCTCCACCCAGAGAAGACACTAAGATTCCTCATGCTCTAGTTAATCCTAGTCAGATAATGGAACAGCATCCCAGAGGTCCCACTGAGCTCAGAGAATGGTGGGCACGCTGGTCAACGGGTCAGACCTCCAAACACAGTAAACAGAAGATCATTCATCGTTCTGAGCTTACCATATATCTGGCAAGTACCAAGATTTAAAAAGGTGTAGTCAGCAATGGTGGACAAACATTATTTGAACTAAGAAGAAAAAAAAATAAAATGCATGACTTCAGTACCATAGGGAGTTCGATCAGAAGTTCCAATCATCCCAAATTGAACAAGCATTGCCAAGACTGGGATTGCTTCAATATATAAGATATGCCTTTATTTGTCTCATAAATGAGAAATGTAATATATTACAGCAGCAAAGTTTTGTATGGTGTGGTCTGCATCACTTCATTTGTGTTTCCATTTACAGACCCAGGGCTGTGCAGGAACATTTTTTAAGCGTACACAGAACAAACAGCTTTTTTTTAAAAGATAAATTATAGAACAGCTAGCATACTATCGATAACCTACCTTAAAATAAATTATTTTCAATAAAAGGTTTCATTGTTAAAAAGCTTGTTGTGATGATATAATAGTTGGACAAGACAATAAGGAACTTAAAGCCACTTGTATTGCTTTCCGGGGGGAAAATAAAAGACATTCGTTGTTTTCATAAAACTTTAATTTGTTTCATTCAAGACCATTAACAAAAGTACATAGAATAACCTCTGTATGCAGATCCTCTCCAGAGGTGCGTAGAGACAACACTCGTCTCCAGAGCACAATTATAGATAAACCTGATCTGTACTTTAATTTTTTTATTTTCAACTTTCTAATACTTTGTTTCCCCTTTTAATTGGTTATATATTGGAGTTTGCATCAGTCACTAAGGAGGGAGGGAGGAGGAGAGAGAAAAAATAAATAAAATAAAACAAAAGCACACATTACATAAAGTATATTTCAACCCACAGCTATTTGGGATGCATACCAGTTTTACTTGTACTAGAAAAGAAATGCCGCCCTAGATTGTTCTGAATATTTTGGCAGCTGGCCGGGGACAGAGGATACATTTTTTTTTTTTTTTGCTTGTAGTTTATAGGCACCTTATTTTTAATTTATTCAATAGCGGATTGAAATTCATGAAAAAAAAAGAAAAGAAATGTGCAGATTAAAATAAAAAAAAAAACATTGTATAAAATAACTACTAAATACAAGATGCCATGAGGAATTCTGCACCTGGGAAAATTGCTTAAATAGAGCAATTCTTTAGATACCAAAAAGGTATCTAAAGGCTCCGCATTGGTTTAAGTAAATCCAATTAGTTCAACTAGTTACATCCACATACACCACACAAACCATGCTTTCAATGTTAACTCTTGTATAAAGCATTTTTTTTAAAACTGCTCGAAAAAACCGAGCAGAGGAGTTAGCGTCCGTTGAAGCTCGCACATCAGAAATATGATCCTCCTTATGGAGGGAACTTTGCTTTGCTATGAGTTTTGTAGGAAAGCATATACAGTGGTGGAAACTAGAAAAACATTTTGTTTCCACAAATCATAAAAGGAGACCCTATAATGAAAAAGAAAAGCTCAAAGAAGTATAGGCAGTCACACTCACACACAACTGAAAGACAGACTACAGGTGCAGAATTCCAAACAAACCGTATTCAAAAGATAACTGCAGAATCGTCACTCATATTTAGATGGCCCTAAAAAAACACAACAACAAAAAAAACACAACCCTCCTTTACTCACTAACCAAATGTTAAAGACACATCACACACTCAATAGAGATCCCCAAGTATACTGCAGTGGTGTACACTAGCATGTATGGAAGGCAGGGAAGTGTAATTACAGCGTTTCCTTGCAGGTGGAGACAGAAGGGCAAGGGGCCCCACATGACAATTACAGTATGTGCACGCATGACGTGTGCCCGAATTTTGTGTGTGTGTGTGTGTGTAGAAGCACGTATCAAAACATAAATCCCATCCCCCTGCTGTTGCCAGTTTAGAGAAAGTATTCCTAATCTAGGCCCACCTTCGTCGGACGGAGGGCAAGCTCTGAGTTCAGTCAATAACACCAGGTTGACGAGTCTTCCGCTCCACATTAAAGCCCTGGATGGAATAGGTTGGTCAGAATTAATCCTCACACAGAGAGTTTTAATATGTAGTTCAATGACAGTAACTGAATACCTTGGAGCTGTCAGGACCACGTGGTTGTCTTACAATGACCAAGCGCGGTGCGCTGGAGTCATCCAGAGTGATGCTTTTTAGTCGGTTCACCAGGCGGTCAGGACGAGGTGTGGCGACCGGTTTAGGTCCCTCACTGTTAAGAAAGCGGATATTCATGAAATATAGACTGGCTGTCTTCTCATTCTAGAATGGGTCTGTTGGTCCTATGCTATTCTCATTACCTGACTCTACGGACATTGCAAGCACTACATTTTCCTGTGCGTTGATTGAGGATAACAGAGAACTCCACTTCATCCCCCGTCTGGAGTTCTAGGCCATCCTGCACTTCTTTGACATGAAAGAACAGCTTCTTGCTCTCGCCAACTTCGTATGTGATGAAACCAAACTGCAGGCAAAACAAGGGAACCGGTAAGATCAACAAACAATCTCAACTTCCAGCATACATGACACGCAATACAGCACAATAGCCACCTGGTCTTTGACGCACTCCACAAGGGCTTTACGTTGGGGCACCACATTACAGGCCATCTTTTGTCCTGTCTGAGACACTGTGCACACCTGGAACTTGACCAGCTCCCCTTTCTGCAGACAGTCTGCCTTGTTGGACATGCCCATAATGCCGAAGGGATAATTCGGACCTTTGGTTCCGCCTGAAATGCAAAAGACAGAAAGGCATTAATACAGATAGAGTCTCCTCAGTGGGAACATGCCTCCGTCCAGCCATAGGCTCAACCCAGAGAGTGCTGGAGACCTACCTTCCTCCGTGACTTCAATTAGCCCTTGATACTCTGTCTGAGAGGGGTCCACACTGCGTAGAGGACGGACCACTTTGCCAAGCATCACTGTTGCACCAACATCCTCACCAACGCTGTTTACTGAAAAGCATGCCAATCCACGGTCAGACCGGGAGATAACAAAACATGAAAACGTAATGCAGACGTTGACACCAGTAACACAACTAAATAGATGGCCGGGGTTTAGAGCCTTACCGCCCGCTGTCACTTTGGTAACTTTCTCAGCACTGACTTTGTTTCCCTTGCCCTTTGAGAGCGTGTACTCAACAGTATCCCCCAGTTCCAAATTCTCCAAGTCTCCGCACAGCTCACTGGGAAAATATAGGCATTATTACACAGCAGCTCCACAAAGTGTAGGTGTATATACTGTATAACTAAATGTAACTTTAATTGTTATTAGACAGTCTATTCACAGCTCTGAATCTACCTGTAATGGAAGAAGATTTCTTGATCATGATTGGCTGTCTCTATGAATCCAAAGTTGTCCTTCAGTGTGGCAACAAATCCCTGCAGCCTCTTGGCATTGGTGGCATTGCGGTTTAGAATTTTCAGATTGACTGCACTCTGTTGGCCGGTCCTCTTCACTTCACTGATGGAGAACTCCACCTAGTGGACAGAGTGTGAACTGATGCTTCCTTCCGCTGCAGAATGTTCTGCAACAAAATCAACTCTGCCAATGTTAAGCAATTTCTAACCTTATCTCCAGCCTGTGGTAGACATGCTCCCTCCAGGTCCTTAGTGTGGTACAATACAGTCAGCTTCACACCACAATCTTCATAATGAATCACACCCTCCTCAGGCTCCTAGAGAAGGTGAATCAAAAGAAAATCAAATAAATCTACACATAACTGAATGGTTAATTCTGTATTCATACATTTCCCCGTTTTACAATTTATTGATATTCAAGTATATATTTTGTTAAAGTTACGAGCTTCTGCAAACAGTGTTTGTGCAGAAATTGTTCACAGTTGTAAAATACACAACAATGCTAAAATATTTGTCAGAACTTTCTGAAATGGAACACAAATATGCTTATTCTAAAGTCAAAAGCCAACTACATGGACTAATGATCTATGATTTAGTGCAAAACCAGTGACACTTGCAAGTATTGTTTCAGTATAGGTTAGTAATGTTGGAAATTAATAAAGATACAAGTGTGCATCTTAACCAGTAGGTAAATATGGTGATAAAATACTAAACTATATTGCAGAGCATCCTATTAGTTTGTTAAAATTATTGTAGCCTGCAGCAAAATCTTACAGGCAAATTTAAAAAAAAAAAAAATAAGAAAGCTGCAGGGCTGCACAATTTCTAAAGTTGTAACTACATGTAGGTCCATATAATTTAGAAGTACAAAACAATTCTAAACTCCATTTAAATTTGAATTGTCCTACATAATATTCTGAAGAATTATATTGGTATTTCATACACTACAGAGCAAATGTTAGGATCTTTCGACTGTCTCCCATACACGTATCTCAAACAGCAGAAGCTGTTTGAGATACATGTAATCTAGACTATTCAAAATCTAACTCAAATGGTTGTGGTTCATTTTTGTTTCCCTTCTCTTTTATAGTTCTTTTTGTGGTAGGTTACATCATCTTCCCCAGCTCTCAGGAGGCATGCTGGATGCTAAATGTGACAAACCCGTTTCCAAGAAATGGGAACCATACCTTATCTAAAATGGTGCAGCCCTATTGGTAAATCCAAAGTGATCAGTGATGCAAACCTTTTGAGTTGCACCAACAAACATTTCCGACCACGAGTATATTGCTACCAAACCCAAGGGCAACAACAGCAATTAGTGGGACATGACTGTAAATACTGACCTTTTCTACAACTTTAACCTTGAAGAGACATGGACAAGAAACATCAATCTTCTAAATACAGTCTAATCGTAGTTTAAATAGTTCAAATAGTTCGCTCTAAACTGAATGTTGAGAACTATATGGTGGTTAAACAGCGGCATGCATAAACCAGAGGCCTACCTTATCTTTTTTCTAATGAAGACAAGGAGCATGAAGATTGATTTGAAGGGAAAAGTGAAAAAGAATAAATGAATTTAAAGTATGTGGACAAAAAAAAATAAAGAAATTCCTGCAGATTCATTCAGAAAAAAATTTTATATATTTTTTTTTTTACAGATTATGATTTCAAATTGCAATGATTGTTGAGCATTCACAGCTACAATAATTCAACATAAAGCTGAAAATAATGAAGAAAATGAAACATTACACTGAGCTACAATACCTTTTCCTTGATCTTGCTGGGACTGGCATTCTTGGCAGACTGTGCTACCTCTTTCTCCACCATACCCACAAAGCGCTGCTCTGACTGGGTATGAAAAGACACAGTCCCTTTGGGCAGCTTTTTAATCCGC
>JAODUH010092082.1:0-2500 GCA_027564835.1 Typhlichthys subterraneus | reverse complement strand
TGATATTTACAGACGACCATAGCAATGAAACATGGAATGCACACATACACACACACTGCAAATCACACATTTAGAAATAGGCTACATTACCTGACCAAAGCTGTAACATGTCTACATCTTACATCACAACATTCATCAGCAGTTCAATGAAACGATGCAAGACTACATGCACTAGACACCTAGCTTCCCCCATTAGTATTAGTCATGAGACAGAAGAATCAACCGGACCGGGCATTGCACGCCGCCATGCAAATCACATTAAACAAGATTAGACCAAAATTAGACCAAAGACTTATAGTCAATCGATCGATGAAGGGCAAGTCTCATTAGCACAATTACAAAACCAGCTGGTTAGGATGAGTCCAAGGATGCCATGGTAGGGCATGGGCTTGGTATGTCAGTGTGGACACAAGCGATCATGCCCGCTTACTGATCTTTGATACAAGGGGGTCCGCTTGGCCTTTTTACTTCCTGGGTGGACGTGGCATGACAGGGAGGAGGAGCGGGGTATAGGAACAGGGGAAGCGGTAGAGAGGACAGTGGCGGTGTTGCGGGCCACTGGAGGCTCAGAGGAGCCCCTCTCCATTTTGAGAAGGGGAGACAGGCGGTGGATATGCTGTTGAGAGCAGGGGTAGATGTTCAAAACGTAGGTCTTTGTAGAACTAACCCACTTTCAGGACTTCCACCCAACACCACCCTTTACAATTTGAGAACAGTACAAACTCCAAGTTCACCAAGAAACAGTTGATTGCATCGCACTGAACACACCCATTATAAAGTATCAAAGTGTCAACCTTGCAGAACAAGTACCCCAAACCTTTATAGGTCACACTCCAGTTGATCAGCTTCATGTTCATGTGGACAGCTGATGTGAAATGACAGAGCAATGT
The DNA here is from genome assembly GCA_027564835.1 of Typhlichthys subterraneus. Lineage (NCBI taxonomy): Eukaryota > Metazoa > Chordata > Actinopteri > Percopsiformes > Amblyopsidae > Typhlichthys > Typhlichthys subterraneus. Next base: position 1,610 of record JAODUH010092082.1, on the reverse strand, counting down.
TGCCGAAATGACGCTCAAGGCAGAAAAGGAAACATGACAAGTCGAGCAAAAAAATATAAGACTCGATGTACAGTGGACAGCCAGTTGGTGATGGGTTATGGGTGGTGAGTTATGATTAGGGTCCCAGAGAAGCCTTCTGCCAGGGAAAACATTGTTACTGCTGTACTTGTCCACTAAACACTATAAGCCTACAAAATTTTGGTCAAAATGTTCATCCAGTATGACTTATGTATTAAATCAACAAGGAATCAAATGAATGCACAAGCTTCACTTCTTCTGCAAATGTATAAATGATAGCATTTACAAAAGTTCACTAGGAAGGATCCAGCAGCTTTAGTTATTTTTGAATTCCTCAAATAACATGCATGCGCTAGTTGATGTTAACATTTCAGATTGCCAATAACAGATCACCCCTCTTTTCCAGAGGTCTACTATAGTAAATCAATGTCTTTAAATGTCAAAAGGGATTTGTCAGTCATGAACAGACTGTTAGTCATTGCAGTAAAATACTGTGCAATAAAAGTGTGATTGGCAAAATATTGTAAAGTATTGTTAAGTAAAATCTATTCAGTAAATATTTAAAAAGAAATGGTAGGTAGGGTCAGTAGGGCTGAACGATTTAATAGTTTTCAAACCGAAATTGCGATTTGAAACAATGCGATTAGCAAATGACAAGGTATGCAATTTATATGAGCATCTGACCCAGTTTTTTTTTGTGTCAATGGTTGTAATAAATGCATGCCGTCCTCCTTTTAAGGTAATTCTAACTAATCACCGCGGTGCTCCTCCTAGGTCTACCAGTCATGCTCTGAAATTCAAGACGACTATGTACGTACACGGCACACCAACAACACGTAAAACAAGGAAACATTTGTGGGGGGTCTGATGAAAAATTGCCTCCATTGATCTAAGAAACATCAGAAAATTTGGGATAATCACCAAGAAAAGCAGCACTTCGGTTTAGGATAGAGAGAGAGAGAGATGTATATATATTTATTAGGGGTGTAACGGTTCGTGTATTCGTATTGAACCGTTCGGTACAGACGTTGCGGCTCGGTCCATGCATCATACCGTTAGTTTGACCGGTATGGTGCGAAGTTGAGCATAATCCGGAACCAAAATTCAGACGTGAGAATTTCACACGGAGCCTTTAAACTGTAAGGCGTAGCTCAAAGTAGACCTGCATTTCATTCTTTCAAAATAGCGGTGTGGTGAAAATGTTTATTATTGGATCAGAAAAGTACGGTTTGTCTGCGTTGTTCTGCATTAAAGAGCATTGCACAATGCACACGGAACTTAGTGGAAGAGTTTATTTTCTCCGCACTTGTACTGCCATTCACGCGAACTGAACGCAGATTACCGACCGGGTGTTAGCTGTCCCGCACCACCGGCAACATTAGTAAGTAACTAGCTCGTTATAAATGTATTGCATAATGGCATTGCTGTAACGTGATGGGGTGAGAGTGCATATACCCTCCTCCACACAGGTGCTACAGTAACAAAAATGTGTTGTGTTTTGACTGTGTGTGTATACACGGCAAGATGACACGGCATGATTTAGCACAGTTATGTAGAATCATGAATGTATTAATATAGGACAAGAAGTTATG
>JAODUH010092071.1:0-14309 GCA_027564835.1 Typhlichthys subterraneus | reverse complement strand
ACGGACATATGACATTCCGCGGTTTGCTCCCCCTGCTGCTAGTCTGCTGAAATGCCTTAGGACAGCGCGAGGGTTAAGCAAGAAGCATTTATCCAGAGTGACGTTAATTAATAATAATTTTTCCTTGGCACTTTACAAGTAGGCCTGTACTGGAATCCGCAATGCGGTTGAATCAGGACAGGGTGTATTCTGTTGCTGAAATCGTTGTTCTGACCTTCTTGTCCTCTGTGAGGTGTGGGCTTGCTTTAGAGATATCTGTGAGTGGGAAAGAGTGTTGTTGGGGGTGTGGTTCATGGAACTCATGGGGTTTGGGACAGGTGCATATAATTGTGATTAATCACCTGTCTCTGTATGTACTGTAAGCAGCCAATGAGAGAAGAGTGGGGAGTGATGAATGACAACATGTGAAATCCTACTGCTATGCTGGAAGTAGCTCTAAGCAACGCTGATTAAAACTGTGAAACTTTATTAATAAATGTGCACACACAAGGCACCTTCTCTCTCTTGGGGATTACCTTACTCCTGACAAAACAGGGCAGCGTAACAACACATCCAGCTACCCAAAATCATCAATCAATTTGTAATTCTATCTCGCTGACTGTGTCTGTGTTTTGTCTTGGCGAGAAGGCCCCAGTTGTCGCCAGGCAGATGTTTGAGTTGGAACGATGAATGGTGGAAGGACATTCCTTCCATCTGGTCCAGCCGTTGCGGATTACAGGAATAAAATACTGAGAACACTGTAGAACACGACACCCTTTTCAGTAGTGCTAGCAGAGTAATGAACTGTTTCTCCTGCACCTGCAGGTCTTTTCTTTTCCTAAAACGTCCGCAAAAATACCTTGAGCAATAATCATTTGAGGAATTTCATTTTGCCTGGGCTAAATCGCAGGGAATATTTTCCTTGCACCCGGGAAGCGAACTCTGTCCTGGCAGAGTGGGGGCGAACTAATCCTGTATTTTAGCGTGAGGAATGATTAGATGTCAAGTGAAACAGAAATGTCAAAACAGTCTGCACAGGGTGTACTGTAGATTTTGGAGGGTGATAAATGAAAGATGTATTTTTTTTGGACCTCGGCGTGATTTGATGGTTATTGTCCAGACTTTTGCTTGGTGAAGTAGGCTGCAGCTCGCAATCCACTGCAATTTATACATTCTATAATTCAAACTAGATGTAGCTATAGAATACAGTTAAAATTAATCTAGATGTAGCTACTTCAAACTAGATGTAGCTATAGAATACAGTTAAACCCAAACCTCCTCTGTGTTGCTATACTAGCTAGACTGCAGACATACAGGCAGACATTTCTCTTTTGCTCGTTCGCTTGCGCCCTTTAAGTATCAGCTATCTTCTGCCAAAAGACTGACTGAATATTAATAGCAGCACTCACCAAATCCAAACCACATTTGTTTAGGTCAAGACAGAGCACGCCGTCCATTAAACATTGTAGAGAAATTATCCAACATCAGGCAGTGTGAGGAAAAGAGAGCAGTTAGAGATAAACTAAACAGACGGTGTTAGGTTCTAACTTGAATAACAAGAACATGAAGTGAGAGGTTAATCATTTAAACTTGGAGTAGGTTGTGTACTGTCCAGACACTACGGCAGGAAGTAAGGAGTCTACGGCTTGCCAACCTTACAGTTGGGATGATTTGTGACTGTAGGCTATAGTATGCTGGTGAGGTCAGAAAAGTAAAAAGTGAATATACAGTATTTATTGGCTCTACAGACTGATAGAACTATACTTACTAAGTGAGATGTCTCCCAACTAATCAGAATATGTCCCTGTCCTCTGAGATCACCAATATATGAATTTATACTTCATTAACTATAGGTTGAAACGTTTGAATAATGTAACTTTTGTGACATTTCTTGTCTATACATGTTATTGAGTCTATCAGTGCAAAATGAAAGTTGTTTATCACTACCCTGTTAATGTAGTATTGGATCATCGCTGAATGTTAATTAATGATGATTAAATAGATTTGTGATACAAAACAAGGGCTTGTTTAACTTTTATTGAAAAACTTGTATTTAATGGCGTCTGAACCCCAACATTATTTTGTGTTTTGCCAATGTCCATCCATCTTCTCCCGCTTATCCGGAGTCGGGTCAAGGGGGGCAGCAGCTCCAGCAAGGGACCCCAAACTTTCCTTTCCCGAGCCACATTAACAAGCACTGATTGGGGGATCCCGAGACGTTCTCAGGCCAGTGGAGATATAATCTCCCCCCCTAGTCCTGGGTCTTCCTCGAGGCCTCCTCCCAGCCAGACGTGTCTGGAACACCTCCCAAGGGAGGCACCCAGGGGGCATCCTTACTAGATGCCCGTACCACCTCAAATGGCTCCTTTCGACGGGAAGGAGCAGCAGCTCTACTCCGAGTTCCTAAACCCTATCTCTAAGGGAGACAGGACAGTATTTTCCGGGGGACCCGGTCATACGCCTTTTCCAGATCCACAAAACACATATAGACCGGAAGGGCATTCTCCCAGGCCCCCTCCTGGATACTTCCAAGAGTAAAGAGCTGGTCCGTTGTTCCACGACCAGGATGGAATGGAATGGCATTGTTGTGGCATGGCATTGTTGTTCCTCAATCTGAGGTTCGACAATGGACTGAACCCTCCTTTCCAGCACCTTAGAGTAGACTTTACCAGGGAGGCTGAGTAGTGTGATACCCCTGTAGTTGGCACACACTCTCTGGTCCCCCTTTTCGAAGAGGGGAACCACCACCCCAGCCACTCCTTTGGTACTGTCCTCGACTTCCACTCAATGTTTAAGAGGCGTGTCATCCAAGACATCCTCTCCGCATCCAAAGCTTTTAGCATTTCTGGACGGATCTCATCAATGCCTGGGGTTTTGCCAATGTGGAGTTGTTTGACTACCTCAGTGACCTCCCCCAGGGAAATTGACGATGATCCCCCATCAGCCTCCAGCTCTGTCTCCACCATAGAGAACGTGTCAGTTGAATTCAGGAGTTCCTCAAAGTGCTCCTTCCACCATCCAATTACCTCCTCAATTGAGGTTAACAGTGTCCCATCCTTACTGCACACAGCTTGGATGGTTCCCCGTTTCCCCCTCCTGAGGTGGCGGATGGTTTTCCAGAAACACTTTGGCAAAAAAAAAAGACAAAAACTATTTTTCCATGGCTTCTCCGAACCTCTCCTACACCCGCTTCTTTGCTTCTGCTACGGCAGATGCTGCGGCCCTTTGGGCCAATCGGTACCTTGCAACCGCCTCCAGTCTTCCGGGACAGCATGTCCCGAAAGGCCTCATTCTTCAGTTGGACGGCTTCCCTGACCACCGGTGTCCACCACGATGTTCGAGGGTTACCGCCCCTTGAGGCACCTATGACCTTTCCACCACAGCTTCACCAGAGGAAGCTTTGAACATTGCCCACTCAGGTTCAATGTCCCTAACCTCCACAGGGATGCCAGAGAAGCTCCGCCTGGGGTGTGAGTTGAAGATCTCTCGGACAGGGGCCTGCCCGAGACGTTCCCAGTTCAGCCCATAGGATGGAGAGGGAGGCGCCACGTTGCTTTTTTGGGCTGTGTCCAGCTGGGCTCCGTGGCAAACCCAGCCACCAGGTGCTCGCCGGCGAGCCCTCCCTCTGGGCCAGGCTCCAGACGGGGGCCCCGGGCTTCCTCCGGGCAAGGTAACTCCTTCTCTTTTAAAGTTCTTCATGGGGGTCTTCTGAACCATTTTTAGTCTGGCCCCTCCCCTGAGACCACTTTGCATTGGGAGACCCTACGAGGAGCGCCACGCTCCAGACAACACAGCCCTCAAGTTCATAGGGGCACCCAAACCTCTCCACCACGATAAGGTGATGGTTCCCGGAGAGGGTTTTGCAATTCAGCAAGAAAGGACACTCAATAGCACATGTGAAATTGGGTTTTGCCAATGTCACATGTGCTATTGAGTGTTCTATGTTGCTGAATCAAAAGTATAGTACATACTGGCACTAAATTCCACAAATTGTGAATGAGGATAGAGCAATAACATAAAATACACGTTGATAAAGTCACCAGCTCTCCTAATGAAGCACTGTGCCGTTTGCCCTAGTTTTCCCATACCTGCATAGTCTGTTTCTCCCCTGCTGCGACAATGTGAGTTTCAGTTATATGACATGAAATCTATTAAATCTATTACATCCAAATAAAAGCGTTAAATAATTTGTAGTAAGACAATTTCTCCTGCATGTAAAGCTAAGCCTGACCTTTCTAGGGATCTGATTTGGAGACCTGCTATGATTTAAGCATTACTCTGGTGTACCATTGTGGCAGAATGAAAATAATGTTCTGTTTCTGGTGGAAAAGCTACTCATGGTGATTAATCAACATCTCTAGTTTTGATCTCTGACTCACTCTAAGCGACTTTAGAAAAAAATGTCTAAATTACCAACATTGTGTTCCAAAGTGCTTAATAGGTTTCGGGGTTGTAATGTAGATGGCTTATGTCCCAATCCCATGCTTGGGCAGAATCCTTACTTTGTTGCTAATTTAGGTTCCAGGCTTATGCCTAAAGTACCAAGTGACCAAGAGATATAGGATTATTTCTCCTCTTATAGACTGGTTTAGGGCATGTGTGATTGTGACAATTGATCAAATTGGTAAACAAAAGATGACTAATAGGTCTACTAAGGGAATGTTGTCTCCCACAACCCACCATTTGGCTTCTGTCACAGACTTTCAGATCCATTTTCCCAACAATTCCCATAATTAGTTAAATTATCAGTGTTTCATCTTAAACATGAATTGAGGAGCAGCATTTATAGGTTGGACATTAACAACATTCAGCAGCGACAAACCACCTAGCGCCACATGTGCCAAACAAACACTCAGCCACACACTGCCGTGCACATGCAGTGTCAGGATGACCCAGTTCTGTGTGTGCATGCTAGTTTGTTTACTGCGGGAAGCCTTTGGGTTTTGGAACCCAACCCCATGTGGCATTGTAGCCATGTCAACACATCAACATGCTTTGTGTTAGCGTGTCTGCATATCTGAGGGCTCTATGTTGAACTTCCTCTCCTCTGGGGATTCACATCTGTAAGGTTCCTGACTATTTCCCAAAGAGGGGTTAGAATGAATCTTTACATAACAGCCATGCTTAGCTATGTTTTCACTACACTGCATAGGTCTGTGTGTGTGTGAGTGTGTGTGTGCACGCACATGTGCGTGCGTGCATGTGTTTTGTTGGGCTAGCCCATTTCTGTGGGAAGCAACAAGCCGTCTGCACTAGTGGTTGCGTAACGAGTACATCTAACCCACCAATACACAGAAATGAAACAGCGGGACCTGGCTTTCTGGAACTCTGTGTACATCATGTGAGGCCACAGCATTGAGCTTTTATGTTTGTTGATTGGACAAGAATACAATTATATTACGTACAGTACATGACATCTTATGTGGTTTGAGAAGCACTGTCCTACTATTGGGAGAAATTTGTTTCATTTTCTTTTTACGTTTAAAATGAGTTTAACGTTTTTAAGTTAATTTTAACTATTTTTAAATTTTAGCCAGAGCACAATGGCAGCATTTGCATGTTTACTATAGCCTACATGGAAGCAATAAAATAATATGTTTATTGTGTATGTGGACTTGGGACAGTCACAGAAATCCACCATCATAAAGTACTTTGAGCGGCTTGTCTAGGTGTGCATCAATGTCTCCCTGCCCACCACACTGGTCCCCCTAGGCAGAACAGGTCTGATATGATAGCCTTCGACCTCCACACCCTCTCCCACCTGGACCAGAGGAACACCTATTCAATGTTTGTCGGCTACAGTTCATTACAGCTAAGTTGTCCTCAAGCCCAGGCACCCAGACCTTAAAGGTATGGTCAGTCATACTTGAAAACTAAAACACAGGACTCTGGCTGTTTACATGTTTTATAAATCTGTAAAATTAGCAGGCTATGGTTGCAGATTAAAATAAATGTTTAATTATAAATGAGTAAATAAAGCACTGTGCTATCGTTACACCGGAAATTACAGAGATATACTTGTGAGTGACAATGCCTACAGCCAATGTAAATTGCCAGTATTACTTCCCGAAAGTCAGAGTTCCGCGCGTTGAGCTTAGTCACACAGAGTTGCCTATGACGTAGTGCTAAATGGACGAGGATGAGAAAAAAACAGAATCATTCCAGATTCTGGAATTCATTCAATCAAGATCATTCTTAAAGATTGTGTAAAGCAAATACAGAGATTTACTTGGACATACTTTATATATGTTAGAAATCAATTCCTTTAAACATGTGAACACACTGTTAACTATGTAGTATTGTATTGTATAGTTAGACGGTTAAACTGTATTTCATCATTTCTATGTTCAGTATTTTTTGGGAGGGCCAGAAATGGGGGACGATATACGTAGCTGGTCCGCCAATTTGCTTACCCCTCCCTATAACACCACGAGGATATAAAAGCGTGGATAGCATTCAAATCAGCTCAGTATTTATCCTGCTCCAATGCAAGTTATTAGCCTACTAAATTTACTGTCCTTCAACATCCTTCAATTCCATAGCTAAATAACTTACTATGTTTTTATCCTTATTTACTTGGCCACACTGTTTAGCCTTATAACCTCCTGTGTTTTTATCCTTATGTGTACTTTTGGATGTTGTAATTTTTAATTTCTTTTAAAAGTTTCCTTATTTTACTTAACCACACTGTTTAGCCTAGGTCTTTATCCTTATATGTATTTTATGATATTCTAATTTTAATTTCTATCCCTTCAAACGTAAATAATTTGGATGGAATATTTGGGTTGGAGTCCTGGTGGATTAGAATCCCACCAAACGCCTGGGTCGGAATCCCGGTGGTTAAAGTGCCACCAAACCCCAATACAATAATGGTTTTTATTTATTTTTTTTATTTTTTATTTCATGGCTTTTACCTAGTTTTTCGTTGTTTCTTATTTCCTTTTGTTTAATTGCATTTCTTCCGTTCATCCTTTGTTCAAATGTTTTTAACTGTAAAGCACGTTGAGTTGCACATTGTGTATGAAAGGTGCTATACAAATAAAGTTTATTATTATTATTATTACTGTCCTTTAACAGCCCACAGTATGATAGCGATGCCTTCATTGCAGAAATAAGCACATAATGTGGTAAAGAGTCAATGTGCATTATTTTAAAACTAATGGTTTAGTAGCCTAGCCTACCTGCTAACACTTTTACACTTTTACTTTGCTAACTTTTACAAGTATACATTTATTTAAAATGAAAATACAACTCTGAAAATGCACATCTAAATTTTCCAATAAATGTTTGGCTGAGCCGCGGTATGGAGTTTACCGTAGAACACGCAATGGGTGTGGTTACAGCCCCTTCTGCTGACACACCCCCAGTGGTAGAGAACAGATAATGATGGGTATATTTTCACACTTTTGAAACTTAATTTTATATACTTGAATACTTTTTTATTAATTCAAATTTGGCTGGGTGGTTAATACTAACTTTTTCTGTGGTGTGACAAACTCAAAACACAAATTTATGTCTGCTTTAGAAAATCTTTAAAAGACAAAACATTTGGGGGTTTTAAATAATTTCTCAATTTTCTCATTTATCCATTGATAGATGTCAGTCCAAAGTTTTTTGACTACTCACAATCACAAAGTGTTCATCAGTTTCAATTTCAGTATCACAAAAAGTACATTTGTTACAATCCAAATTAAACCTTAATCTCAAACATTCCTTAAATAGCATTTATAGTTATAAAAGGGAAAAGATTGGCTCCAATTTTACGTATTTTGTTAACATCATATGCATCCATTCCAGTCCTCCTTACAGGATTTGGAAACAATTCCATTGTTAAGGCGATTTTAGAACTTTATTATAGCATTTTGAGTCCAAAAACATACAATTAGGGATTTTAATAGTACTTAACTTAGGCATGATGAATGAATAAAATAAACATCCTTTAATAACCATAATAATTCATGCTACAGGTATTGCTTGAATTGTAGTTTAATAGCTATTTTGTTAACAATCAATGTCATATTTCTGCTTAAATGTATTATAGTTTAGAATATTTCCATACCCATCTACTAAGTGAAATAGACCATATTACTTTATTCATCCAATCATCATAATATAAAGATGTTCTATTAAATAAGATATATACCTATTATTCCACAATGCAGTGTTGTGTGGTGTAAAGTTGTGTTTGTACACCATTTTCAAGTCAAGTCAAGTCAATTTTATTTATATAGCCCTTAATCACATTGCAGTCTCAAAGGGCTTTTCCAATACAGCAACACCTATAACCAATAACATTACGTTTCTCAATGGGAGACTCATGTTTTATGTAAATTGATACATTTCAGCAGCCATAATAAATAAAACTGGACTTGCAGGATACCTTGCCTGATCCTGCATTTAACTGCAAATGTCTTTGTTGTACCAAAAGGGAAGGACACTGAACTAGTAATCCCATAGGCTAACATTGAAATGTTGACAATAAAGTTTTGACCAAAACCAAAACCTAGAATTTTGCCATCATCTTGAATGTATTCCTCGTAGTCTAAAATGTCAATACTAATCTAATAGTCTTTTGTATGGATCTTTAAAAAAAAAAAAAAACAATGTTTGCGTCTCACTTATAATTTGAGATGAAGAAAAACTGAGACTGGGTAGCATATGCCTACTATGGGTTTACTAGATTTTGGAGCCAGCCTCAAGTGGCCATTCGAGGAACTACAGATTTGGGCACTTCCGCATGTGATTAATATCTGAGCACTGGAGGTTCCCTCTACAGACGTCATTCATAGCCTATTTCGTTTCACTGTGGTTTCTAAAAGTACGTAGGCCTAGCTACTACATTTGCTTTATCTAAATCGGTAGCCTTAAAAACTTGAAAGGAAAACAATTCGACGGGGCATTTGTCCTCCCTCTGAAGGGTTAACGCGGGGTTCCCTGAGTGTAGGTCCACTGCTGTAAACGGGGCGGAGCGATGGGGAGTTTTCCTCAGTGTGTGTGTGCGCGTGTGTGTGTGTGTATGTGTGTGTGTGTGTGTGCGCGCGCAAGGAAGTCAGATGGCGAAAGTGAAGTGTGCAATCAGTGTGTTGGACTGCGCTCGGGGACAACGACACCGATAGTTTGGGCACAGGTTCTCTAGTCTTGACAGTAACTTCCCATCTACGATAGTCGAAGCGCGTAGCCGCCGCGCCTCCCGGTGTCATTTGACTTGCGTTCTCGGCCGTTCCCGAGGTGAGTTTTCTATTTCTGTACACCTAGTAATAATAACTTTGTTTAGTAAGCGACACGCCCTGCCTACGCACAACTGCCGTTGTATAGTCAATTGCGTGCTTGCCGAAGAATAAAGTCTTGATCAGAATGACAGAGTCTGATGTCAAGAAAGAATGTGTGAGAGCTGGCAGGGGGTTGTGATGATGGGGGGGGGTCGATCCAGTTTTACACATCACACCCCATCATCATATCTTTATCAGCTCTGAATTGAGAATACGCATTGCACTTTGCTGTAGTAAAATGATCTTTGCACGAATATCTATTTCTCTATCTTGCTTTCTTTTTCTGCCTTTCCATTTCTCCAAATGCAAGAAAGGTCCATTAGCTGTTACATAATGTAGGCTAATCGACCTGCAGTCTAAAGCACAAGTCTGTTACAGTATGCATCTCACTCTGAGGTTGGAATTGTGAGGTGCACAATAAATTATAAAGTAATGACATGTCTCTGTGGACATCTGCTCACCTCTGTAAAAATGTAGATATGTTGCCAACAGTTCAATTCTACTCAATGGAAAGATGTTCAATGTACTGTAGCAATGACATTAAACCAAACCAACACATACACGTCTGACATTATTAAGTTGGCACAAGTACCACCACATACATCTCTCTGTGAACCGTATAGATGAATTACTGTCAATATCTGCAGACACGAACACAAATGTCACACTGCGCATGTGATCAGCCATGCTTTGGCTTTTAGGTCGGAATGGTCACACAGATATGAGCACACACGGTCAAATCTGAAGAACAGAAAAATAGCCCATAGGCCTAATACAAAAACAGTTGCTGCTGCAATGTGTATTTATCACCAATTATTAGGCAGAACCACACACACCCTCTTCCTCTCTTTTCCTCTGTCTTTTCCCTTCTCGCTCTCTGTCAGCAGAAAAATCTAAAGATAGCAGCAGCCTGCTGGAAACGGTAATTAGAGAGAGAGAGAGAGAGAGAGAGAGAGAGAGAGAGAGGGAAGAGAGTGAGAAGAGGGAAAGAAGCAACAGGAAGAGGGAAGGCGGAATATTGTTTATAACATCTGATATCTGTTATGTAATGACGTGTACAATGGAGACATACAGGGAGAGGTGCTGTTTTGTTTACTGATTGAGACCCACCTATGGCAGCACACACTACCAAAGCCAACGTGGTAATAGATCATGTTGTCTTATTGTGACACAGTGTGTGGATTGTTTCCACAGTCAAAACAACACATTCTGCTAAGACACACACTAGCTATAGTTAGCTAGCTCTAATTGGCAACATGATTAACATGACAAGTCTTCAGACATTTGTTTTTTGCGTTGGTGCTAATTCTCACATAGCTATTATTATTATTATTATACGTGTGTTTGTGGTCTGTGGTTTGTTTAAGTTCCTCCTTATATTATCTAGTCCAAAATCCAAAATATGTGATAATTGAATGTCCAAGCCTTTATCAACACACGTGCGCACACACACACACACACACACACACACAGTTTCTAGCACACTGTTTTGTCTCCTAAATGTAGTTTAGACGTTGACGCTGATGCTTCATAAGGAGAATGAGAAGGGCTTTCCTTCTTCTTTTCTGAGACTCTCTATCTCTCTCTCTACCTCTGTTGTTTGTTGCTCTCCTGAGGAACACTTCCTATGTGCTGAAACAGTGCAGTCTTAACCCTGCATGCTCTCCCTGCTCTTTCTCAAGAGGGCACGTTTAGGTTGCCTTTAGGTGTGTCCAGTTAGACACTAGGTGCACAGCCACTGTCTGTTGTCTTGCAGGGTGTGTGTGTGTCGCACCGTTGGAGGAGGGTGAGAGAGCACTATGGCTTTAGCAGGATGCCCTGATTACTTCCTGCACTCCAACTACCAGGTAAATGCCGTCCTATTCTCTGGTGTGTGTGCCCAGCCCTACCATGTTAACAAACATGGTAGGGCTGGGCGGTATGGACCAAAAATCATATACCGGTACTTTTAGGCTGAATACAGTACACAATAGGGGTGTACCGGTTCTGAAACCGAGACTGAAACTGCGATACAAACATCCACGGTTTCGTGCCGCGGTTCCGGAAGACAGAACTGCAGTCCACAAACGCACACACAGACACACACCCAACCTGCTACAGGTGCATCCTGTTGAACTCTCATATACGTTGCTACTGAAATGCATGTGTGGGCGGCAACAAGAACAGTGTTCTTGTTTGGCTGAGAAGCTGGTGCTAGTTAACCATCTAGTGGCAGAAAGTATAGAAAAAAGAAGACTATTCTACAGAAAGAATGGCCAAAAATAATTCCCAGATTATACCGCTCAAAGTAAAAATATAAATAAAACCGCAAACCGAACCGTTAATTTGGTGAACCGTTAGACAATAGTGTCTTTTCTACAAAGTGGGTTAAATCAGTTGTATGTTCAGTTGTATGTCAAAGCCAAATATGTTTGCAATCACTTTTATTAAAAGACTTAAAATCAAACAATTACAGGCTTTCCTCTCCTAACAAAACACATCTGTGCCAACAGAACATAAACAACTAGTTCCTAACGACTATAACTTCCCAGTCGTTAAATAGAAATGTTTTATTTAGACAAGTCAAAACGCTCAAACAGTCCAAATTGACCACAATCTATAAAGCTAAACAAGCAGAGTGTTAGGAAAATTCTCACTTTAAATCGATTCTGCAAGACTATTATACTGTTGCATCGGCTGTCTGTTGAAAAGCATTTAAATGTTTTAGCTAAATTAATTGTAGTTCTACATGGTTAAATCCAAAGTAGAGAAGTTTGAGAATATTGCTGCTATAGCGATTGCTTACTCTGTTTAATCCATATGCATTTGATTAGCTAGTAATATTAGTTAGTCTATGTATGCATCTGTGTCAGACACGGAAGATTGAGCATGTGACTTAGTATCATCTCTCTCATTGGCTACTGCATAAAACAGCGCTTTAAAAGTCCCCTCCTAGTCAACTTGTGGGAGAGGGGTTAGTAGGCCCACATGTATGACATTTCTCTGCTGTGACCTCTGCCATTCTGAATGCATTGAATCACACCAGTCCCTACTCCACTCCGCATGTCAACAGAGCTTGACTGCCCCAAGAAAATGTCCCATTATTTTTCTCCATTTACTTTTTGTAAAATCCTTAAAGAGTTTAAAGCCTAGAACCAAGTCACCCAGCTTCAATGTCATATGGTGCTCATCAAAAGCTCCGCCCCACACTTTGGAAACGCCTTGCAGGGATTTGTTCTTGTGTGCAGTCTGCACCACTTTGTGTTCCTATTTACAGAGCCAGGGCTGTGTAGAAGTACCAGAGTATATTTTGGGCACACAGAGCACTAAGCTAGCAGAATGCGAGAAGATATTTGGTGAATTTGACAGAGATCTTACAGATCTTACAATCGCAGATTCTACCTTTTAAATTGCTAGTCTGCTTGGAGACATACAGTAAGGTGTCCTTGGCACAACAAGCCTACTTCCACTGTGTAACTTTCAGAGAAGAAAGAATGAAATTATTCTTATCCTCCAGTGGGAAGCTCTATATAGAGAACAAAACAAACAAAGCCGAAAGCGTGTCTTTTTTGTTGTCCAACAGGTCTGATTGTGTGGGCTTGTTAATGTCTTAAGGCTGTTCTGGTGACGTGTAGCTTTTACAAAGCTCCCATGGCCAGGTGGATTGGCTGCTGCCCAAGCATATTGGCCAAAGATGGTACTACGTTTGCCCATAGGCAGCCCATAGAAAACGAGCACCACTAAAATTAATATGAATTAGGTGTGTCGCGATATACTGGTTTTGAAAACAGTAATATTTTTATAATGAAAAATGTACATCATGTTAATACATATTATAATATTGTGTAAATGATCCAGCATATGCATGTTCATTAAGTGTTATTTTTTTTCTGTACAATAATGGTTATAGATGCTTTTACCACTCAACCCACTTGTATTGTATATTGGCAAAGTAATTACAGTCAAATGATTGAGTGTAATACATATTTTGCACTTACAATAAACGGTTTTAATGGTGAATTTGACTTCTTATTTTTCAAAGTTTCTATGTATTGCAATTTATTCTGAATAATTTTGGCTACGACAATCCTGTAGGCCTAGTGAGAATCTGATATTGTGACAGACCTATGATCATAGCTTGAACTCTTTTCAAAATGTTAATTCTTGCTCTTTCTTTTCTCATAACATCATTATTATAGGACCCGAGCATGGCTTTGCAAACACTTGATGGACTAACCAGATATACTAATAGGCAGAGTTTTAATTGGGTCAGAGCCAAAAACAGTGAAGAGAGTTGACCTGTGGGTTACACTTTAACATTGTTACAAATCGATTGTGTTTTGCTGCTGCTTAGTTACGTATAATCTAGATACAGTCGATGGATGCAGCACACTGAGCAAAATAAATTCAGCAAACGTTTATGAAAGTAGTTTTTGGAAGACATTTTTATAAACGTAGCAAACGCTTATTCAACACAATCCAAGCGATGACGCCCGAGTAAACGTTGAGAAGCTTGCAGTGGGCGCTCTTGAGAGAAGAACTGGAGAAAACAGCCAACTGTCAGCCAGTCATGGCAACATGTATGAAATAATGTAATTGATGTATTATTTGCATAACAGTCAAATATTTGATTAATTTAAAAAAGTTACATTTAGTTTAATTTTGAAGTTGCTATAGACATGTTTCCCTTAGAGTAGCAGCAGCTTAACACACAAAAAAAAAATAGCCTACATCATACCCTATGACCTCCCATTCCTGAGAAATAGGGCTACCCCACAAACAAAATCAATTTGAACACTGACTAGGCACAGAAGACGCTGCACGTTTTCTTTGACATCCAAAACGTTAGCCTGGCGTCACCGGACTATTGTCCTCAGAGATTATAGTCTGGAAACCCTGTTTGATTTAGCGTTTGCACAGCCACCCTGCTGGTGGCCCAATCAGGGTGGCTAAGTGCAATGATGTTGTAGAGCTAGATAATGCGATGCAGACAGTTTGGTTATTAAATATAATAATAATAATAATAAACTTTATTTGTATAGCACCTTTCATACACAATGTGCAACTCAAAGTGCTTTACAG
>JAODUH010092060.1:12500-14310 GCA_027564835.1 Typhlichthys subterraneus | reverse complement strand
CAGACAACACAGCCCTCAGGTTCATAGGGGCACCCAAACCTCTCCACCACGATAAGGTGATGGTTCCCGGAGAGGCTATCTGACCATACAGTATATATGTGTGTCTGTGTGTGTGTGTGAGTGTGTGTGCGTGTCTGTCTGTGTTAAGACTGGGTAGTTGACCACTCCCTTCTCTGGAGAAACACACTGGTCCATTAGCAAGACGCACTGAAGCGCTCATGCACACACACACACACACACACACACACACACACACACACACACACACAAGCACACGCACACACACACGTATGCATGCACACACACACATCATTATCATAATCAACAGCATCTATTCTTGGTTCTTACTATATGCTACTCTGTCTAATTAAGTGCAGTAAAACATCTGCTACCGTATGTGAATATAAATCATGCAAAGCAGAGTATTAGTCTGAACTTGTTTACTGTAATCAATATGAATTGTAAAAAGTAGCTTGATAGAAAATACAATTAATATGTTAATACAAATGTTACTGGTCTTTTTGACTAAAAATATCAAATGTAACTGTGACGTAACATAAATAATGTTTTCCTTGGAAATGCTATGGAGAACCACTCAATCTGTTTCAAAAGCGGTTCGTCTCACGGTGTGTTATAATGTGTGACAGAATCACATGATTGTCTCAAGCCGTTTATCTCATCCCGGAGTCTGCCCTTATTCCTGTTTCAATGTGCTTAGATTGATCCCCACGGTATCACCCGTTTACAGTAACATCACGCTAAGGTGGTCATTGACCTTCACCATTCAACTCCACACTGCAACAGTGGCTGGCTGGATCCCAGCCTTGAGCCGCATTCCCCGTGGAGATGTATGTGAATGTGTCTTTGAATGGGACCTGGTCGTGACCAGTACAAGGACATCCTCAGACCTGGGACAAATCCCACTGTGGCATCTGTCAACACTACATTTGACGGACCGCTCATAATTTACTAACTTACCAAATATATTACATTTAGTTCTTATTTACTGCACAATGTGATGCGTTTAGTTCAATGTTTAATTGTTAATTCGTGTTGCCTTATCAACACCTATTGCATCCTAACCGTCTGGAGGGGTGGATTCCTCCCTCTGTGTAAATATGCGTTGCTAGAAACGCATTTTTAGACACGCATAAACTTACCAATATTTTCAACTTTTCAGCGTCGCACTGCTAGTCAATGTGACAGTTGGCCCAGGCAGCCGTTCTCTTTTGCACAGGCAGATCTGTGATCTCTATGTGATCGGGGCTTTAACAACATACTTTTGAAGCAGCCGCGCCTATAGCGACGCGTCTGTGTTGACATGTTTCCATGTGAAATGTGGGCTGTACAGCCCTTTGAGACTGTAATGTGATTAAGGGCTAATACATAAACTTGACTTGACTTGTCTTTAAGTTATCGGTTCTGTTGTTCAAACTCAACCATAGCTTAATAAGCAATTTAACGAATCACTGAAATGGGATTCATTAATCTCATCCGTTTATGACGGATTTAGGTAATATCGCAAATATGTTGCCTATAGTTCCCATTCACTAAAGCCTGTCTGTCCATTTATGAAACAGAAGTAAATAACTGCCCCAATGGTGTCCAATACTGTCCATTCAGTTCTGTAGCTGTTTGTTCAATTTGATTACAATTAGGTCACCTATCCAAAGCAACTTCCAATATTACGGCGCAGGAGTTAGCCATCTTGCCTAGAGGCTCTCATGTGTTGACTGGAATAGAAACCCAAACCCTTTTTGGCTGGGTGTCGACCAACCATTCTAACTTTTCCTTCCCTTACTCACTTGCA
>JAODUH010092060.1:0-10000 GCA_027564835.1 Typhlichthys subterraneus | reverse complement strand
GATTGGGAGATTCAGGGATTCTCATCGCACTATATAGCTTCTAGCAATGCTGCCATGTATAACAAAGAAATACAAACAAATGAAAGACTCATTAGACTCACTTGCTTTGCGTCCACCGTGCTATGAACATCATGCTTCACTTTACAAGTGAGGCACACTCGAAAAGGAGTCCAATACCTTCTCTAAGCGATATCCTGGCATGAGTCTAGCAGCACAATCTTGATCACCACATCTTGACATGTGCCACATTGCAACCAGCAGTGCATTCTGCTGTCGTAACAACTGTCAACTAATGAGGCAGGCCGTTTCCACATGGACTGAGACAGCCTAACTCCTCTCCATCGCAACTGGTCTCTCAAGTGTCCATCTCTATGGATACTACAACAACCATAGCAACCATAGTTGATTTTATGCAAGCAGCAGCTGTATTGGCACTCCTGTACAACAGAGGGAACAAAACAATGTCCCAGAGCTGTTATTGTGACATTTCATCACTCACTGAATGCCTCGGCCGGAACTAACCTATTCCAATGCCATTGTAGAATTGACAGATATATAAATACCATGCTTGCTGTTTGGTAACACTAACTCGATTATCTATGCTATAATCAGGAATGAGACATCAACATGCCAAATGATAATTGCAATTGATGCTTGGATTGGCTTGACGAGAGGTCAAAGGTTGTCTCAGTTTATCAATATCCAGTAATTACGTGAAAATGAGCTCATGCACAGAATTTCATTAGCTACTGAAGTTTGCCAGTGACAATGAATGTGTTCCCTGGTTGATATAGTCAGTAAGAAAAGAAAAAGACGGAAGAATCATGAATACTGCATGAAGTGAATGTAAATATCACATTACCATTAATTAACAGCATGCTATATATTCAACCCTTAAGAACATGGGGAATATCATCCCAGTTGAAGAGAGAAACCTGCACTTACGCAGGCTTTGAGTCATGTAGAAAGAGTCGCATCAACTCCGTTCACTTCAATCAACAGATTATTCACAGCAATGATGAATCGTGGATCCTCAAAACAGGTCCCGGAAGTTAGCCGCAAATACTAAAAGTACCCTAAAATTTATTCCTGGAACTGTTTTGCATCTCCATGAACAATGTGCCCGTTGAAAATGTTGAACTCTGGCTCAGGCTCTGGGCAGGCTATACACGGTTGGCACACAACAAATGAGTTTCACACATTTCAGAAGAACAGTTTTAGCCAACCAAAACTTGCCAATAAAGCGTTACAGGCTGCTCTGTGGGCATATAAGAGCAAAATGTATTACCTTGTATTCTTTATTATGAAATACTCTAGCCTACAGCAACCATTAATTTATTGAGGCAAAGGTATGGCATATACTGTCATAGGCACTGCTCTGTAGGTAATCATTTGACAACCAATTAAAAAAAATTTAAGACGACCATTAGACATTAAACCATAGACAAATGCACTATATGTAAGTCACTTTGGATAAAAGCGTCTGCCAAATGGCTAGCTAAAGCTTTTCCCCGAAAATGACGACAATAGCGTACATCGTACGTTTCGGTTTCTTCCAGGGATCCAGTTGATTTTAAACATTCTGAATGAGGTAGGTAGTCAAATCGTACGTAAAGAAGGTTGATAGAAATGTATTAGCACCGGCTATTAAAGCTTTTGAATTTGGGTGTTCCACTCTGTTTCTTGTGGCAAAATGAAATTGGAGCCTGCAAGATCAGGAGATCAGGCTCACAAGGTCACATCACAGCTGCCTATAGTCTGGTGATCACTAGATCACTAGATCACATTATTATTCTTTCATATATTTATTGTTATCGGTTATCGCAGCATTTCTAACTCCTAATCCTAGAGCACCACTGCCCTGCATGTTTTAGATGTCTTCCTGCTCCAACGCACCTGATTCAAATAAATGGGTCGTTATCAATCTCTGCAGAAGCCTGATAACGACCCATTTGTTTGAGTCAGATGTGTTGGAGCAGGGAGACTCCATGGATCAGGAGTGAGAAATGCTGTGTTATCGGTTCCTGCCTAACACACATTACACACACAGAGCTGCGTGGTTAGCTACAAAGCAAAGTTGGTGACTTCATCTGGAGCCGTACATTTCTCCAACAGTCACCCAAATAGCCTCACTCTCCGACATACCTACAACTAGAAGCTAGCCTGTTTTAGCCTTTTGCTAGCGAGGCCCATTAGCCAGATAATCGGAAAAGATCATCTGAAAAGATAATCGGAAAGATTACATTCGGAAAGACAAAAAAGTGCCCGTATAAAACCAGCTACTGAGCTGCATAATATTTTAACCTTAGGCGACATGTTCCTATAGAAGCTATATTTAAAGGACACAGTCCATGAAAACCAAGTATTTCTAGTTATTTTGGAATTAGCAATGTCGATGTGACACGGAGAAGTAATATGCCTTTCAAAGTGGACTGTCTGTATTGGCTAAAAAAGGGAGAGGGACGGGGAAACAGGCGAATGAGAGAAAAGTGCATATGTTGCATAAATTACTGCGCACAGTTTGTTTGGTAACGCCCCTATGAGGATATGGCCAGCTACGTTGTATCAGCAAAACATACAAGGCAAGGAACTGATGTTGATCGCCAGTACACAAACCGTAAGTACAATTTTAATGCTCAACATTTGCATATGACCAAATCTGTAAATCTTTTTTTTATACAGTAACTGCAGGTTACCATAGCATAAACAAGTCGTTCAAGACTGATGTGCACATCAATAACTATATTAGATTAATATAGGCTATTGTTCAGAAACTGTAAACGGATTAGAAATAGGCTGCTTAAATAATGTTGTGTTGATTTACTTAACCTAAACATTGCTCATTGATAAAGACGCACTCGTGTGTCATACCAAAATTATAACCCCTGCCGGGAATGGATTGCCGTTTTTGGTACCTCGAGTAATAATGTTTTTATCTGGGTCTGTGATCCGTCATATCATACAAAACATGTAACATTATGTCCGTGATAATAAAAAGATAGAATATGTTTTTGTTAAATTTTAACGTTTCTTGTTTAACCGAATAGCCTATCACTTTGTGTGTTACTAGCAGCAAGCCACCTATCTAACACACCTGATTCACATGAATGGGTCGTTATCAATCTCTGCAGAAGCCTGATAACGACCCATTCATTTGAATCAGGTGTGTTGGAGCAGGGAGACATATAAAACATGCAGGACCGGGATTGCCCACCCCTGGACTAAACCATTGAACTCAGCTTGATGTGTTGTGCGATTGGGTCCTACCCACCAACCATGCAGCCTTCCAGATAACTCGCATGGAGACCAAAAGGAGGAATCACCCCTTGCCCCTCGGGATGCTGGGAAGCCCCATGGTCTCATTACCCTCTCATCAGCTGCAGTGCACATCTCCGATTACCACAAGACTCCCCCCCCCCCCCGCGGAGATCATCTGTCTCTAATTAAAAAACATTATGAAGACCCTCTTATGCTCTATGGCCTGCTATTAGCAGTTAATGTTACACAGTGCCTATGACATGCTTTTCTAATGTATTTAGTGATGATGACCGGTTTATGGCCCATTCAGCAGTAGACAAATGCACTACTCTAATGAATTGGCCGAACACGAAAGAATGTTTTCATGGGGAAACTCCCCTCTTTTGGATTTTGGATCGGTCCAGTGAAATAGTTACATTGTATCCAGGCCACGTCAGATTAAACTAACTGACCCATTTATTTTGCATGTAATTTATTACATGGTGTGCGGCCATAGTATGCAGCGGCCGTAATTTAGGCTTTCAGTCTGACCCTGAGAGCTGCACAGGCAGAGCTACATGCTAGACAAATGCACTTATTCTGTCGCTATACATAAATTAACCTGATAAATGCTGCAAATTAAAATGTGAAATACATGGTGATAGTTGGAGATGGCTCTACAGAAAAACTTGAACCTCTGGACTTTATTGAAACTACAGTCGAGACTATTTACGTCTGATCCTGTTTCTACTGTCTCATCTTCCAATACTCCTCTCCTCTGCACCACTATACGTCTCTCTCTCTCTCTCTCTCTCTCTCTCTCTCTCTCTCTCTCTCTCTCTCTCTCACACCAAGAACAAAAGAAAAGCCAACTCCAATAAAAAAGTATTGTTGTGCGTGTGTGTGTGTGTGAGAAGAGAAATAGACGGAATGTGCGACAATGCTAATTGATTAAACAATAGCTGCTGATTACAAAGAACCGTCCAACACACAAGACGTCTTGTAAACAGAGTATACTGTGGGAGTCAGCAGCTGCTATACTGTCTACACAGTAGCAGCATAACACATTACTGTACAAACAAACACAGAAACACTTCACATTACATACCTGTGCAGTGTGCTGCCAAATATATATAATATATATAAAAAGAAAAAATGTATATATAAATTATTTTCTTTTTTTTCTTATATATTATGAAAATTCCTTTCAACACTGCATTGTTTCATGACACACACGACATCTCAGACAATGTTGGCCCAATTAGGACAAGTGGGCTTGCATAAAGATTGTTACAGTAATGTATTATTTACATAACTAGTACATGCAGTACACTGGGCAACCACAGGGGGTGCTACAGTCCGAAATACTTTACAAAAGAAAAAAAACTAAATGATGATATACAAAAAGGTGCATCTATGCAACAGTGCAGTCGTAACCTATTTGCAGAATGCAAATGGCCTGTTCTAAAACTATCAGGCTATAAATCTCCCTATTTCTAGCTAGCTAGCAATGCCTCGTTTACGCAAGAAGGATAATATACCCAGGTGCAGCAGTATTTTTACATGCATTTTGGTCATTTTATTTTCAAGTTACAGTATATTGTTTGTGGGATTCTCTCACTGCTATGTTAGTCTTTGCGACGCCAAACACAAATCAGTGTTCTCAGTTCATTGCAAGTTCACTTGCCATGCTGTAAATCAGGTTTTAAGACTCACTGCCCTTGCAGCTCGTCATATCGCAGACGTATTACTGTAACACGTGTGGAAGTTTGTTTTCTCCGTTAGGCACATGTAAAGATGCATTTACACATTCTCGGAACAGACGACGCACACACTTACCTTCTTAGTGAAGTCCATGGCTTTGAGGATGGAAAGGTTGAGCGTCTCCAGAGAAGCTAAGACTCCCTCATAGTCCCCCATGTGCTTGGCGAAGTAATCTACAGTACATGCACACACACACACACACACACACGCACACACACACACACACAAACACATGGAAACGCACATGCACACGTACACACAAAGAGGGTTTTCACAACTTTTCGAGGTCTCTGTAGAGTGTGTATAAGAATGAAAAATTGGCATGCGTGTGTGTGTGTGTGTGCGTATGTGTGCACATTTGCGTGTGTGCGCACGTGTGTGTGTGTGTGTGTGTGTGTGTGTGCAGGTTTGTCCTACTTACCACACAGTTCCTTTGTGTCAACATTGCTATCTCAGCAGCACAGGGTGGAGGGACCAAGTTTGGAGCAAAGTAGTATGGAAGGAAGGAAGGAAGGAAGGAAGGAAGGAAGGAAATAAGGAAGGAAATAAGGAAGGAAGGAAATAAGGAAGGAAATAAGGAAGGAAATCAGGAAGGAAGGAAATAAGGAAGGAAATAAGGAAATAAGGAAGGAAATAAGGAAGGAAATAATTAAGGAAATAATTAAGGAAGGAAATAAGGAAGGAAATAATTAAGGAAATAAGGAAGGAAGGAAATAAGGAAGGAAATAAGGAAGGAAATAATTAAGGAAATAAGTAAGGAAATAAGGAAGGAAATAATTAAGGAAATAAGGAAGGAAATAATTAAGGAAATAATTAAGGAAATAAGGAAGGAAGGAAGGAAGGAAATAAGGAAGGAAGGAAAGAAGGAAGGAAATAATGAAAGAAGGATGGAATGAATGGGGAAGAAAAAGGAATATATCAGGGCAAGAAACTGGAGAGGCGAGTGCATGTTAAACACACACACACACACACACATACATGCTGTACATACATACGTACATACAAAGCACCCCTACATACACACAAACACACACACACACACACACACACACATACATGCTGTACATACATACGTACATACAAAGCACCCCTACATACACGCAAACACACACAGAGTTGGCAGGGGACTATCTAACCGGATTCTGACAGAAATCACAACCAATGATCCACTGCTTGGCAATTCATTTGGCAACGGATCACTCTCTTGGCACAAGCCCTCACCTCGAAACACCGCCCTGCCAGGCATCGAGTGACAGACAGAGGAAAGCAGGGGGAGAGGACAGAACGACAGCCCCTGGAGATGGAGAGAGCCACGCCGAAAGAGAGAGAGGGTGATGCATAAATAAATAATAAACAAATGGACTGGACCGGTCTACATGGCGAGAGAGGGAGAGAAAGGAGTAATAGAAAGAAGGAGTAATAGAGAGAAGGAGTAATAGAGAGAAGGAGTAATAGAGAGGAGGTTCAATGGAGATAATGTAACATGGCAGAGAGACAGTGAGGGATTCAAAGGATTGATGGAAGACCGGCTGTGATCACAAATTCACTTTACCCCCCCCGCTCCGGTAAACGCCAGCGCTCTGCATTTCGCCTCCTATTCGGACCAATCAATAACCATGTCTGCGGTCACATGATATCGCTGATGCATGGAGCAGCCTAGTAAACTCAAACTCTCTGATGGTTTTGGATTGGGTTTTGGAGAAGTTCCAGTGCACAGGTCAGCAACGATATATGATGCTGGATTAATGGAGGTACTGCACAGTACAATTACTGTATCACATTGATTGATTGGGGGGGGGGCATTCATTATTTTAATGCTTTGGCTGAGCTTAACCTAATTCCATTTTACATTGTCCAATAAGGTCATTTTTCATTATGCGTTTTCCCATTTGAACGGGGTTCAAAAGTAATCTTCATGAAGGATTGGAAGCTCTCTGTTGCATGGGAGCCAATTTGATTGGCTGAACTGATTATCCATACTATCAATAAACTTAATGAGTTATGTGTGCCGCAAAGCTAAGTGTTTTGATGCAGTACAGATGGTCAGCAAATACTATGGAATGGACCAAAAAAAAAAAAGAATGAAATAAGGTAATGCTACATTTACTCTTAATGTACCTGTGTCTTTCATAAAGCTGTATACAGTATGCCAAAATGAGCCATAGGTAATTGTCTCTCTCTCTCCCTCTCTTTTCAACAAGACCCATTTCATCATATTACAAATGTCTCTGTGTTGTCAGTCTCCCAGGTATAAGGCTTCTCAGTAGACCTGATTCCGCATTTAAAAGAGCATTTAGAAGTGTACATCGTACAACACAGCGCATCTTATTGTGACTGTTGAGACTGCACCCGCTGAGAGGTGAATGTGCACATGAGGCAGGATGCAACTCTCCCGCTGCTGATCCATAATTGATATTGAGATCAATATCACACACACACACACTACATACATACGCACACACACGCACGCGCGCGCACACACACATGCGCACGCACACACACGCATGCACATACACACACACATAACCACATACACAGATTTATTTAATGCCTCAACACACAAAAATGCACAAAAGTAATGTACACGCGTACACACACACACACACACACACACACACACACACGCACACACAAACCTGCCTCATGCTGAAATAGACAGTGGCGCACTATTTTCTACCTGGTGTTATCCGAGTCAATGGTGTGAAACAGCTTCTCCAGCTCCTCCTCGTTGAGGGTTCCATCAGAGAAAAATGCCTGGAACTCGTCCAGAGAGAGCTTACCATCATCTACAGGAAACCAGGAAACACACACACACACACACGCACACGCACGCATGCACGCACACACACGCACGCACACGCAACATAAAGCCAACACCTATATGCCGTGCATGTTTTAATGCACTTTGAAACTGTTGCAAAAACTGTTACAAAAGTAAACGTGGTGTTTGTCTTATTTAACGTAGATCACGGCTTCTTTAATAGACTGAAATTAAAATAATCTTATATTATCTTGTAATAGGACAAAGGCATATACAGTACATGAGCTATCTGCTTTGTGAATAAATTAAGTCTCATTGCAATCAGCTTTTCGTTTTCTTTTTTACACTAAGCTATGAGGCTTTAATTTGGAATTCATATAATAATAAAAAGTAATTATAATTGAAAGCTTTATCAGAGGCTATTTCATTCGAAGTTGTGGGTTTAATCTGCGTAATTAATGAATTGCCATGGTGCATGTCAATTAAGATGTTGTGTCCCAGACTAAGTCCAACCAAAAGACACCATCCACTCTTTTGGTTATTCAGTTTGACTGGTCGTGGGCAGTGGTATTAAAGCCCACCCCTCATCCACCCTCTGTATTGTAGCTGTCTGCTACTGTCAGCTCTATTGAAAATACCATAGCTGGACATCAAACATGAATTCCTTGGCCTTAAAACGGTTTTGTCCTTGACACAGCGGGGAGGCTACCCTGAGATCTGCAAAGCAGGGCAAAAGAAGGGTTGACTGCAGTCTCTAAAATGAATAATTTTGAACATGCTTTTATTCTTGGCTCAGTGTCTTGACCTAGGCATCTGTACAGCATTATTAGGTACCATAATAATACATTTATTTGAGGGCGCTTTTCAAAACCTTGTCATTTTTATTTAGTTTCTGTCACTGTTCGGAACTATGAGCTCACTATGGAGGTAAAAATGACTTCATGTGTGTTTTAACTACATTTTAAGAATGAATGAATGAGCTAAGAAAGTAAACTTCTTAACCATGCAGCTCCATAATCATTCTCCCTTTCTCTCCCTAGCCCATTTGTTTTGAGTCTTTCTGTCACTACCCTTCTTTTTTATTGTAAATCCATTACAATTATTCATTATACACACTAGAACGGTATAGCAAAAAGAACACCAATCACTTTAGCTGCCCCTGCCTGCAAAACCATTACATTGCACCAGCTCTTTAATTAATTGGCATTGCACATGGACATGTTACCTATACTGCTAGGCCTACACATACCTACAGCAGCACCTATTCCTCCCAAAACCAGGTTTTGCTAGTGCAGTAGAGTCAAGTAGCAGCTAGAGAGTGGCTGCAACAGTATTTAATTCAGCACTGACCCAGTTTATGTGATGCATCTAGAAAGTCCTGTTAAAACCCACCCAGGAATTCTTCCGTAACACCGTAGAAAATGCAGCAACATTCCTGCTTTTGACAAAGGTGCTTACAGCTACAGTAGCTGCATCTTCACAGCATTTGATACATGTACAGGTGTCCAGCATATATTGTATATACAGACTTGACGTGACATACCCCACTTGCTGATAGTTTTGTCAGGGCTACAGGGGCAGAAGGAGCATGTATAGAGAGCCGAAGTCACTTCCGCATGGGACCTTAGTATGGAAGCTTAGTTTGGAAAATAGTTATGGTAGTCAACGGCGAGACTAAAATTTTTCTTAGATCCCGTTTGAATTGCGACACAAAGTACACACCTGATGTTTGTCTATTTAGAAGATAATTGATCAAGTCAAGAATGTTTGTTGTGAAACAATAAAGTATGGGGTTTGTAGTCTTACTTATTACACATTTTCACAGTCTTATACTTCAACAAATGCACGTCAACCTGAGACTTTCTTGAGTAGAATTTAATTTTTTCAAAGAAGCACTGCGTTATCTGTTGCACCGGAAATGACAGTGACAATGCTAACAGCCAATGCAAATCAACAGTATTGCTTCCCGAAATTAAGAGTCGCTTGTTAAGCTTACAGGGGTATATACTGTATGTATCAGACGTTCAGCACACAGTTGCTTATGTTATGTATTGCTAATGAACGGAAGAGGCTGAGACTACTGTAGAGCTACAGTCTGGTAGCCTGTATAACAATATCCATCCATCCATCCATCCTCTCCCGCTTATCTGGAGTCGGGTCACGGGGGCAGCAGATTCAGCAAGGGACCCCAAACTTCCCTTTCCCGAGCAACATCATCAAGCTCTGACTGGGGGATCC
>JAODUH010092049.1:0-14311 GCA_027564835.1 Typhlichthys subterraneus | reverse complement strand
GGGGGGTGGAATGCGTGTTAATGTAATACTCTACTGTATGTGACGTGTGTATGTTTAGGGAGATTTGTGTGTTAATACTTTACTGTATGCATCTGTGCTACTGTGTTTGTGTGTGTGTGTGTGTGTGTGTGTGTGCGTGTGTGTGTGTAAAGGGATTGTGTGTTAATGTGTATATTGCTATTAGTGTGTGTGTGTGTGTGTGTGTAAAGGGATTGCGTGTTCATGTGTATATTGCTATTAGTGTGTGCGTTATAGCATTACTGCTCTACTGTATAGCTGAAGCCATTCAGCTACTTCGACTGATGAATACATTCAGTGCTGTGCATCGCTGTGGTGCGTCTGCAGCCTGACTGCACCACACAGCTACAGTCACGCATTTACATTCCACACACACACACACACACACACATACACGCACGCACACACATATATTCGCCCACACACACAGACGTTCAGGTGCATGGAGACACACATCATGCTCACCACCAGCTCCAGATCCTTCCATCCAGTCTGCTGTGGTGGGATGCAACAAGCACTGCACAGCCTCTTAAAGCAGCAGTTGCTGCTGCTGCATAATATGCATATGATTCAATGGCACACCTACACCTGCCACGGTTACAGCTCCATTGTAAGATTACAGTGAAAACCCACAACCTACAATCCCTCCCCTCCCCCCTGATTGAAAAGAAATGCGACTAATCCAAATGAGGTCCAACGCAGTTTTCACACTATGGGGTTTTGCCGCCACACTCCTGCCATTGGATCGTTGGCCTTTTCAAGTTCACATAGTGGAGGGGAAATGTCAAATGTCAGTGTGGTGCCGTGGCCATGCTGCGTCGGCCTATGTGGTGGCATCAAGCCGTAGGCACGGCTTTATTTTCTAAAAGGGGGCCTCGGAGCTCATTTTAAATGCCATTTTGTCATCCTATGGAAAGCACATGGGTTCAAACCCAAAACCAGAACACATATACAGTAATTTAACATTATTGATAACGCTATGAAAGTCCCAGGTTGCTGTAGGAGCATTTTTGGTCCAATGAATTAGTGATTTAATTTGATTAGGCTGATTTATAATGTATCCTTCTGAAATAATGTATATGTTTGGGGTTTTTGTGTCTGGATACGGTATTGAGGTTTCATCATTGAAAAGAAGCGTACTGTGCTACTGTAACTGTCATAGAGCAAGGAAGACAAAGAAAAAAAACACAGCAGCAGTATTTCTAGTGATATGTGAAACCACATCCCTGTCTTGGGGTATGCCTGGAATGCTTCCAGCTACATTCCTTCATCCACCCAAGATGGGGGCAGTATTAGATACACGATATCCTTACAGTGTATTTCTTTCAATAGATAGAGAAGGCGATAGTCTTCATCACAACTATCTTTTATTTAATATCAATAAGTGTTTAAATGCCTGCTCAGAAATGAAGACACATCCCAGCTCAAACATAATCCAATTCCATGTCGTTCCCTACTGGCACCAACCTTCAACATTTCCAAGCAGTAGCCTACTGAAAAGACCCAGCCCACAGTGTTTCAGGTTCTACATCCCTCTCACATACTCACATTCCTTTTTCAAAGATTCACACACATGGTTCTGACAGCGTGGATAAAACAATATTTATTAAAGATTATTGTTGTTGCTAGAAAATATGCATATCTTTCTTTGAAACTGCATGGGACGCCTGGGTCACACTGTCTGAGCAGACAGCACACATTGCCGAGCTGTGAGCCAATGGGATACATTGTGCATATACTGTTCTCTGAAAACACAAAAAAAATGTCTCCACTGAGAATTAATTATTACAATAAGAGTTGGTGAAGATGTGAATATCTAGGCTACCCCACCCACCCCCAACTATAATGTGAAATTATCTTAAAGTCAATAGTCTAAGAAGCCTACAGAAGTTGGACATATTTTAAACGGAAGAATCAACTTCCATGCTGCTGAAAGACAGCTCTGCATACAGACAATAGGCAGGCAATAAGTGATGCGCAAAACGGGGTCCTATAGAACCTCGAGGTTTTATCCATCAGAGAATGAAGCGGTTTACCACCCAGATCTCACGTGTAGCATACTTCACCTATCTCCTGAAATCAGTACGAAGTACGAACATATGCTATTATGTATCCGAATCCCACAGATATCTGCAGCGTGTGCCCATCGCGCCAAATAGCGACGTAGCCTATAGCCTACTTACAGTTCTGAGGAACTGGATTTCATCTTCGCCTTCTCCACCTTCAGACATGGCTGAAAAATGAGCCTGCTCAGACTCTTGAAGCCTCCACGATCGGCTCGCACCACCGCGCTGCCGCTCGTCTCTCGTATCGCTATTAGCATAAAGCTAATCCACGGCAATACAGGGAGCCTGGGCACGCTGCTACAGCCTGTCACTCACGCCCGCTCTCTGCCAAAGCCCGAGCGGTGCGCCAGCATCGGTGGTCAGAAGCAAATAGGGATGGTGTCAGAGAAAATACGCGAAGAAGTCGCGTAGTCCAGACAAAACCGCGGGGGTCTTTATCTCGACGACGTCACTGGCATACCTTATTAATGCAAATATGAGCGCGCCAGCATTCGAAACTAATTTGTTTCCTGACTTGAACCCATCTGAAGCGCTATATGCCATGCAGCAGGCAGCAGCCGATTCGTTTTCAACCTATGAGGTTGTTCGTTTTAGGCTCAATGTATTTTTCTGTCCAGTTATTCAAAGGAATCGCAATACGAGATATCGTAGCCTAAAAGCAAAATCAACTGATCGATTCCATCATGATGCTGATGTTGTTTTTTCCATACCCCAGTACAAATCAGCACCACGGTCAGCGCCCAAAACAGGTATTTTGAAATAGAGATTCACAGCAGAAATATTAGCCGGTAGTCTTGTCCCTGGTGACGAGTAGCCTATGGAACATATATCAATATTATTAAGGGATCACCAACCTCTACCAGTAATGAAAGAAATGCATATTAATAAATAAATAAAAACTTTTCATTTAGAATATAGTCATGTTGAGCATAACAGGATCCTCGTACTATGTAATTGGCCTGGAAGAGCTACCTACCAATTTCAGTCTAAACAAATAGCCTACACGTCAAAATGATGTGTCAATACATATTATTGCCTAATGAACAATGTTGTGTTGTGGAACACATATCTATATAAAGGAATATTGTATAGATTCGTTGCTCAAAAAATCTAAGCTTGAAACATTATTCCAAATTCAAATGGCTACCCTATATATTATATTGTATCCTGAGAAATATGTTTAATTTATGGTCGCTGACGCAGTGCCTCAAATAGGCTATACTGGGAAAAAAAACTACTGTATAATTGTTTTTGAAAATTAGTCTATGCCAACAATGTAATCTGTGTGTGAATTAGACTATTTTCTCTTTCACACTCAGTGTAACGTGGTTAAATTGGGATTTTAAATGAGGGGGAGCCCTCCTTACTATGCAGCCCCCACCCACACACACAAGCACACGCCCACCCACACACACACACACGCACACCATATTTTTGCATTCTGGTCCATTTAGAAATTGTAAAGCATACGTCTGTGCCTATTCTCCATCAATTTCTGGTAGACTAAGAAAAATACAATTCAGGCACCGGGTGACAAAATATAATTGAATATAATGCAGTTATGGTTAGGTTAGGTTATTCAAATTCTCATGCTCATCATTAGTATCCATGCTGAGTCAAACATAGGCATTCTTTACTCTTCTGTCCTCCTCCTAATAAGCATATGTCCTTGACGAAAGCAGCATATATTGGATCGAGAACAAATTATTATTCTTAATTCCATCGTCATACAGTTTGTAAATAATGCTTAGCATGAGGTTCGTGTTGCATTCTATAGCATTATATAGGACAATAATAAGATAGTACATATTGTGTGTGTATCATGTATTAAAACGATAAATGAAAACAGGATACACAATAGGCTATGTATTTCATTGCTTTGTGTTCAAATAAATAGGCTACGAAATGAATATTTCTCGTTACATAGTGGACAATACAGCTTTCGTTTACAACTCAAATTTGATTTTGAGAAACAGATTTATATTGTCAAATGCTGCCCTCTACTGTTAGTGTTGCTATTTGCTACAGCTAAATGTTCACCTTCACATTGTTTCTTTCTTATTTATTGCCTAGTTTTGCTTTTCGAAATATCAGACCTCGTGTGCTTATTGATTTATTCCCGTGTTTGGTCCATTTACATTTTAAATATTTTCTTCTGTTCCTACATGCTTATCATTTTTTATTTATTTTATGTATCATTGTATTTTTCATTATGTATACTACAGTTAAAATATCTTAACCAATATAACCTAAATATAGGCTATTGTAAGCCTATTTGATTTGTCATGGGTTGTGCTATAGGTTACAGAAATTAAAAAGATATGATTCACCTATTTGTTATTATACTTAAAGACAAAATAGCACTAGGCCTAATGTCTTTGCATGATCTCGTTATTACAAGTGTAACTATACTATTGTATAGTTGCAGTATAGGCGTATATAGCCAATACTGCAATTAGCATATAGCCTATTACTTGAACATCAGTTAATAATGCCAATAGAAATACATAACTTTTTATTATTCAATGTTGTACATTCACAAAATGGCCACTAGGTGATTCTGCGTTACAAGATATTGCACCACGCCAGGTTACAAGGAGAGGTAATTCTAGTAATGTGTGGAAACATACAGCGTTTTGCAATAAATGGACCACTGTGTTATACAGTTTGTATAAAAGCAAGAGTGGGCTACACGCATTTGGGGTTAACTTGTGTAATTCTCTCTCATTTACGATCATCACGGGGCCTACCTGAAAACGGCAACTGCACTGACTCGAATTGCAAATAAGGACTGAGATTGCAAGGCCTTGACTATGACAACTAGCCAATCCCAGAGAAGGAAATGAGCGATGAGTATTTCTATTGGCGCAAACATCAGTCAGTCATGGTGGATAAACCCAGTCCTTTCCTAGAGGAGGCAGGCAGGCAGCGATAGATATGGACTGG
Organism: Typhlichthys subterraneus; assembly: GCA_027564835.1. Taxonomy (NCBI): domain Eukaryota; kingdom Metazoa; phylum Chordata; class Actinopteri; order Percopsiformes; family Amblyopsidae; genus Typhlichthys; species Typhlichthys subterraneus. The sequence continues at coordinate 9,281 of JAODUH010092049.1, read as the reverse complement.
CTGGTGCTGGCTGTGGTACAGAGATGTGAAGGAAATATTTGCCATATGATGTAAACAGGTAGGTTGCCGTTGCTGTTTATCGTTTGCTACAGTAAATATTTGTGAATTCACCCGCTGCAAGTGCAGTAATATTTAATATCGACTCATATAGTAGTCAAATACAAATTAAGTGAATACTATCAGACAAAGGGTACAGCTAGGCTACTGCTCAATTCAATTGATTTTGATTTAATTATTGTGTGAATATCAATATTAGTTTATAAGGTGAACAGAAGTAGGCATGTGAGCCTTCTGAAATGTTGATACATACTGTAGTTTACTGTACTGGTGGTCTGGCACATTCATGTATTGGTGTGGTGCTGCTGCAAGGTTACAGTAACCAATGATTGATGTTGATATATAAACAGTTCAGACTCGTTGCTGAGTATTTTGCATACATACAATCTTGTGACTCTAACCTTCGCAGAACATAATTTAAGTGCAATATTACAGTAGCTGTTGTCTGCATGAGGATGGCGTCATTGGGATGTTATGCCGCAGCTTGTTAAATGTTGATGAAATGCATTTTAAAAAAGTAGATATGTTTTCTCATTCAGACAACTTTTGTAAATTTCAAATTGAATCTTTATTTCTGGGGTGCCAGTATGTTAATATAGTATTTCACTGAAAGCATTGTTATTTATTTAACGAATGAACCTAATGCTAATGATTGGGTTATTTGGTTAATTCTGGTATTTTCCTTTTCCATTTGCCTCTACTCAGGGATGTCCATATAGAGTACTCTCCATGTATTACAAACAGTAAGCTATGGACAAGAGGATCCAATGTATTACATCTTAAAGTGGTTGGTAACAGCCATCAGGTAATGTGTTATGTGTGTTTCTTAAAGACAGCCTTTTCTCTCTGCCAGGGTCTGGAACAGCCAGGGCTCATCTGGTTGTTGATCATTTCTAACCCCACCGTACGTTGTGGGGACCAATCACCTTCTTAGTGCTCAATAAACATGGCACCTATTATGGAGGGCACGCACACAGTCTTGCTCCTTTACGCGCCCGTCTGTGAGCTGTGCACTATAAACCCATATCTGCCCAAGAGGCGGGCCCCAGCCTTTACGTACAAGAGCCGCACTCCTCTTCGGAAAGGACACAGCATTACGCATGACCAGGAGAAGGAGGATCTCACGGAGTCCACACAAAGAAGCCAGTCTTCCAGCTCCTCAGGCGAACTGCTCATCTCCCGACAGGCGACAAAGGAGACTGTTGCTGAACTCTTCTGGCTGGCTGCACAGCACCACCAGTTGCTGGCCGATCTCTTATCGCTGTGCGGGGACTGCAGTAAGAAAGTCAGGATGGGTAACCAGGACGGAAAGCTCCAGGACCACGCGAGGGGTCAGGAAGTTGCCCTCGGCGGTGGCGGTGACGTTCTCGGCAACAGCAACTATCAGCACTCTCTCTCTGTGTCTCCAGAGCAAAAGAAGCAGGCGTCAAAGAGCCGTAAGCTTAAAAAGCTAGAGAGCAAGAAACTTGACAGTGCCGAGGAAACGCTGCACAGCAAGATGAAGAGGAAAGGGAAACGCGGATCCGTGTCCACTGATCCCTCTGTCCAGAAGTCCACCCCTGCTACTTTAGCTGAGCAGGAGGAAACCCTGGGGACGTCTGTCTCTGCTTCTATCATGGCCGGAACTGGCTCCTATATCAGTGCTGTGACTAACCCCATCCTGCCCATGGAGGAGTCTTTCCATGTCACCTCTGAGGGCTGGGACTTCATGGAGGACAACCGGACGTTTGACCCCGACATGGACTTCTGCAATGACCTCTCCGAGTTCGACAGCGAGTTTGGCATCGGGTTCGAGTCTTCCTCCTGCAGCCTAATGGAAGGCCTGACCCGGCGGGACAGCGGGAGCAACCTTCACCCCACCAAGAGGTTCGACTCGCCGCGCGAAACTGTCCGCGCTAATGGGGCGGCCAAGCTGGCCGAGCGGCTGTCCAAGGAGGTTACCCAGGAGGACCCAGGGGTCACGGTGGTGGCCAAGGTACAAGAGGTGGAGGGGAACGTACAGCTCGTCAGCCGTGTTGGCCCAGAGGGGAGTGGGGCAGCCATGCCACCGCTGGATATGAGCAACGGTAAGCAGCAGTGTGAGGAGTGGATGGCATCAACGAGGGACCAGACTGAGACCAAGCCACCCTGGAGCCTCTGTTCTTCCCACGCCCACGCCGTGGAAACGTCCTCCGCAGCAAGACCCCACGCAAAGAGTCCCTCGTCTCCCTCTCTGGCAGGGGTCTTCAACACCTCCTTCCCCGCCTGCAACAGCCTCCAGAGCATGTCTCCGGTTCTCTCTCCGCTGTCGTCGATGCAGGCCAGCCCGCAGCTCAACCACCGCATCTTGTTGCTGCCGGACACGGACCCAGACACCGCCGAGGTGGAGATGGACAAGAACGGCAACAAGCGGGCCGCCGCCCGCCTCGACCTGAACCTCTGCAGACAGCCGAGTAACCACAAGTGGAATGCCTCCTCCCAGTCTACAGCCACAGGTTGGGTTGCGTTCTTACATATCAGTGCACACAAGGCCATCAATAATGTTGCACGGTGCATTTGTCGCTGGACCCTTTATCTGACACCATTGATGCTGGCTTGCTGGGGCTCAACAAGCCGGTTTGAGGGTTTTATGCATGTGTGTTTGTGTGTGTGTGTGTGCATGCGTGTGTGTGTGTATGTGTGTGTGCATATTCAGCACCTGGTCACTGCGTCTTTAACCCTCCTCTGCACATACATGACTAGTTATTACTGTGCAGTAGCATGGACTCTGTTTCGCTATACAGTGTCGAATCACTGTAGGAAGGATTTCTCTAGTGTATCTGGGAGAATGGTGCACTACTTATCGTAATAAAGTCATGCAACAGAACATTTAGCTCTATCCTACCTGCATCAGTCAGTTTAAATAGATTTTGTCTTTTGGTGTTTGCTTGACATGTACCCACAAATGAACCAAACCTAGTTTTAGAAGGCACGAGCAGGGCCTGAGAAATGTTTTACCTCTGACGACCAATTTTAACCACTTCAAGGTGAGGTGGGTGGGAGTAACCCAGATCAAAGTTTCAAAATTGGCATACAGTTCAACCCCACTCGTGTTCTCAGGAACACTGTGTTAAGTGAAGCATTGCCAATTTGTATTTCCAGGGATTCACTTTCCCTCCTAAACCCACACTCTACCCACTTCACAGGGAACTGACAAAGGCTCTGGGACTCAACAGCGCATGGGTTAGAGAAAAAGGGATTACGATTCTTTTGTGTCCTGTCCAGGACTTCTGACTTTATCTATCTTAATAGGACGTATTTTATAATTTAATGAAATCACCTTTAGAATGAGAGCAGTCACTAGACTAAGGTTGCCAAATCATGTTTTTGTCTGAAGCAAGCATTTGTTTCTGATTTGCATGTATTTGAATGACAACGAAATATGTTTCCAGTGTTTAGGCCTATGCTTGTGTATAATCAAAATCCTTATAGGTTATATGTGGTCTCTGGTATAATGCAGTTCCATTACTATTTGCTTTTTTATCATTAGGAAAGGTGTTTAACAATACAGTATTTGATCACTGCAGTCAATGCAAGCTCATCCAATCTGGGTTGTCACAGTGACACTGACTGCTCCTGTGCTTCCACTTAGTTACTATTTTGCTTTAGTTTTATCTATAACTTTGCACCCTTAAAAGTCCTTTATATGACATTTTTTCATAACGTCCATGTTAGTGGGTGTGTATGTGAGGCTCACACACCATTTGATTTGGTCTGAGATGCTGGTGCTTAGTGTATCGCCCAATTTCCACTGGGCATGTTTCAATGCCAGTGAAGCACCAAAGCGCCCCAGGATCATCTCAGGAGCATCTCAGCAGTGTCCCAGAAGCAGCTCTCCCTTCGGCTCCGCTAAAAATAGGCGGTAGTTTTTTTTTTTGACTTGTGTCCTGTGGTAAAGTCTGGCCAGAGCGTCAGGAAAGACAACCAGAAACAGCTTAAAGTCAATCCATCATTTATGACCAGACCTTTTCAAATGTAGCCCGGTCAGACCTATACGAATATCTGTAATATAGTGATAAAGGCTCCCACAGTCAGGCCATACTGTACCCCTCCCACCCCCCCACCCCCCCCACCTCCACAAGCTTCTGCTTATATGCAGCTCCCAAACACATTGCTAATTACAGTGGATAATACCATGATCACAGTGGGAAAGTATGTTATTTATATTATTCACAGTACCTACCGCTATATTAATCACAAACCCACAATATAAGCTTAATATTTTACTAGGCCCCTTCATTCAGCATGTGACACCTAGAAATCAGAGCCATGGAAAGAGAGAGTTACGCCAACAGAAGCTCGAAATTTTCAATGGTCCCATGATTCATGGAGAGGCATATTTAGCGACTTATTCAGACCATCGAAAAAGCAAGAAATATAGAATGTTGTAATGTATTCTCATATGCTGCTTAGAGTAATCACAGTCCGGCAGCGCCGGATTCTCTCCCTCTCCTCTTGTGCCGTGTTCAGACAGTCAGTAACTTGTGCTTGTTTGTGTGGTGTGGCCGGCAGAAGGTTTCAAATGAATACGCAATTGACGCCATCAATATGCAAATGAGCGCATGACGTCATCTGGCGAATTCTAGCGACTTTTGGAGGTAGTGCTTGTAGCTACTGTCATTGGAGAGGAGTTGGCAACACTGGGTACATTGGAGTGAACGAAGATGACGCGAATCTCTCTTTACATGGCTCTGCTGGAAATCAGCGACAGTTATCTCCGCCCCTTACCACTTCTGTAACTGAAAATTTAAAACAAACCCTCGATACAATACAAACCCCAAACCTTAACAACATCAAAGGTTCATTATTAATCAAGACTGCATTGTTCTGTACATTGTACACTCGAATGTAGTAAATACATGTGGTACAGTCTCACCCACTATGTCACATCTCTTTTAGTAATAAATGTACAATAAAATAGTATCTGGAAGGATAAACAGCATATAATGTATACATTCTGTTGTGTACACTGTCGAGAAAATGAGAGCCCAATATTACTCACTGAAGATGTTATGATTAAATAATCATAGTATGACTTTTTTCCTACACACATACTGTATGTATGTATATATAGGTGCCCACACATCAACATAGACTATATAATTTGTATTTGATTTATTCCATTTTATTATTATATTATATTTTTTTATTTGTCCACCCAAATGTCTATTTAAGTCTTGCTTTTATTATGAACTATGGTTCAACAGTATTACACTTCCCTAGATAAGAACATGCTTTAGATGCTGCTCAGATGTGTACTGTTATAGCATATCTTGCGTTTAATCGATCGACATTCTGTAAATACTCTGAAACGAAAAGCATAGGGTTACATTACATTCTGATACCATGTATTCTGTATTCTAAAGGACGTGCATTGCTAACACTGAAGCCTCACAGTGTATTATCTGAAGTCCCTTTCATTGATTTTACTGCTACTTGGTTACTAGATCACCCTATATTTTGTAGTCAATAATTAAATACGCTTTAATGTGTATTTAACTAACACAAACAAATGGATAGCACACCATCTAATTAAAAGGCCTAAGTGGGTCAGTCCCTTCATGGTTTGCCAAAACCCAACTCATTGTGATCCCTTCTCTTTAATCTGATTGGCCTGTTTGAAGCCCAGGAATTAATAACTAGTCTGATTATGTGGATGATAATTTTAGAAGAACACAGTCACGATTCATGTGTTTTGCATTGGCTGGTCAATGCATGTTTAAAACTGTGCCTTCATGTTTATGATTCCACATTTCTTCTAAATAGAATAATTTATTTACTTTCTATTTACTTTGCTTAGATATAATATTGTATTTAATTTCTAAAATGAGATACAGAATATTATCCCATCCCACCTTACTCACACAAACTCACACACTATCCCTAATTGTGTTGTCTGCAATATGTTGAGCGATACTATAATCACATTAGCTAATAAGCTCCTGCAAGGTCATATGATACTGATCAGCCCAGAAGGAGAGGCAGTTGTCTGTTATGCCCTACCCTTAGCTAACTGCCGTTCAACAGGATGTCCTGCACAGATGTACAACAGTCTTCTGCCCCATTATGGTCAAGGGTCAACTCTGTTTGGTTTATGACACGGATAGTGCAAAGGATTTAGAGTTGACCTAAGAGAGCCAGTGGAAAACATAGGTCCCTATCCTAGAACGCTCTAAAATGCCCTACTTAATGAGTCACTGCTGTATTGACTTCCATGACTATATTTCAACTGAAATGGACATCCAGTGCTTTTGCATGGGAATAGACTGTTTTGTCATTTTATCAGTCCACGAAGGAATTCCCCATTTTGTCATGCTCTACAAGTTTGGGGTGTTGGAATAGTAATCTAGATTGGATTGTACTTTGTATTTAGTGCTTTCTCTCCTAATAAAATAACACAGACACAAGCACAACCATATTAAGGTCTAAGAAATGAAGCAAACCCCTTTATCTCAAATACTCACCCCTCCAGGCAAAGCACATGGTCCATTCCTAGCTTCTTAGTTCTGTGTATCTCATCAACAGCACATCAGTTGACTTTATGCTACTCATACACTGTACGTCACGCTACATTAGGGATAGTCTGGAGGCGCATTGCTTGGCAGCCATTGACGCCATGCTTATATAGAGGTTGTGACATGTGTCTTAATAGTTTAGTCACTCTGCTAGCCTGGTAAGGCTATCCTGATTTCCATACACATGCTGTCGTGTATGGAAATTAACTAGCTGCCTCAAAGCCGATTGGTAGTGTAGATCATAGAGGAGGAGCTTGAAAAACCAGGATGGTCTTGCCAGGCTTTAATTATGCAGCTGCTTTTATCCACATTTAGTTATAATACCTAGGAGCTGGTATGTGTTGAGCATCACACCAAGTAAACTACAGTCAAATCTGATCATTATTGTCATCAACCAGTATGATCATTTAAAATACGATGAAATTAAGATAAGTGTTTTAGGCCTTTCGGCCTGTGTCAGGCTATGAGCCCAGCTTCCCAGATACCCACTTACCACAAGTAACATGAAGGCTAGGTGATATATGCTCTGCATCCTATCATTTTCATGATTTGTGTAAAAGCCTATGATTCCTCGTCCTGGATGGAGGAGATGGATGGTGGATGAAGGCAGCCAGACACATTTACTGCAACACAGCTACTGCCACTGAATTCATGAGATTATTGATCTTTAGTCAAGATAGTAGGTCACTAGTGTGTGTGTGTGTGTGTGTGTGTGTGTGTGTGTGTGTGTACCTGCACGTGCATGCGTGCATGCATGCGTGTGTGTGAGATGAGATGAACTTGTCTTGATGTTGATAGCCTCAGTGTATTTACATCAAAACAACAGCATGGATGTCTTATTCACGCTGCACCAAAACCATGGATATTACATTTACAGCCTTTAGCAGACGCTTTTATCCAAAGCGACTTACAAACAGTACGTTAGTCAACAGTAGAAGAGATCATACACCAGTTGTCGTACGCAGCCGACATTCTGTTAGGATATCAACATCAGCATGTCATCAGGGCATGCCATTAGCGATATTAGCTAATACACACACACTGTGTGTGTGCATGCATGAGATCTGCTCTGATTCAACTGGCTTTTAAAGGCTTTACTAATGAATGTGCTTTTTGGCGTAGAACTCGTCAGTTCAGTGCAGTGAGATAGCACACTATTGCATCTCCCCAGCATGGTCACGTTCATCCATTCTGCATGTATTCCCTGAACTATACTGTACAGTTGCATTGCTCTTTGATCGACTGCTGCAAAAAGGACATTACATGGGAATGAGAGCATAGATGTCTATAGGTACTACCAATGAACTTGATGTACCCTTTGCATGTATGTGTGTGTGTGTGTGCGTATGCCCGTGTGTGTGGGTGTGTGGGTGCTCTCGTAGGTGTGTGTGTGTGTGTGTCAGAGCAGAGAATCCTAGCAAACAAACACTGTATCCATTACTCTTTGTATAGGTAATGCAATGGGCTGTTGTTCAAATCCAAAATGCTGGGAAAGCTGATGGTCTGACAACGCTTGCCTTTGCAGTATGATTCTGGTACTTGTCAGTAGCATACCCTAACAAGCACTAGCAGGAAGCTAGTGACTCCCAGAATGTAAGGGTTGCTCTCTCTCACTAAAGCAGTGACAGAGAATAATGCAGTGATTTGCTGTAGTGTCACCAGGACAAAAATCTCTTATTCCTGCCCTTCCTGGCCAGATGGTGGCAGTATAGGCCTCCATATACATATATTAGAAAACTGACATGAAACATGGACACATACGCACAAGTTGCCAGGCATGTTATTATGTGGATTTTGAAAGAGTTTTATATAGCCTACCTTAAACACATATAGCCTATGTGGTGTCCCTAATTATACATTTATTATGCTCCACAAGTTGCTGTTGGTTTTGCGGCCTATGCATTCTATGTTGCCTACAGCTAGTTAATTAGCAAGCCTTTTAAAATGAGATGAAGTGAAGGGGAGAGAGAACACTGCCGCTGATCAGGAAATGGTTTTAGCCTGTATTGAGCTCAGCTGTGCTCTTGGAGCCAGCCCAAGCAGCAGTCAGCGTTTCCCACTGCGGGCTCGCAGCGGCACAGCATTATCATAATGAAATGTTATTAATTTGATCCTGCTATTCTCTGCTCTCTCACTTCCTGGTTAACTGCCGGCAGCAAAACGGTCTCAAAATGACTTATCGTCTTGAATTCCAATGGCCTTATTTTCCCGGCTCTGCCAGCAACCTCCCCCACTTAGAGTTACATTTTGTGTGTGGGCTCCTGCAAATGATTTAAAATAATTTGGCTAAGACTTAAACACCGGAGAGCTTTTGATAAGGGCTTGGCTTTTTAAATGTTAAATTGCGTTAAATATGCTGTAGGCTATGTGAGATTATAGCCACTGCTAGGTAGATAAAGTATGGTCCTTATACATAAATCAGGTATAAAGTATATCACACAGTATATCTATGCTGCTATTGTCTTACAGCCAGTTGAAATTGAGGCCACCATACCTGATGAGAAGAACTCCTCTAACACCCTTCTTTTCATTCTCTGTCCCATATCTCGAATATCACAAGCCTTTCTTTTTTTTCTCCTGCACGGTTGTCTCTAATGAGTAACTGAGTATGTTAATATATATATATATATAGAGAGAGATAGATAGATAGATAGATAGATAGATAGATAGATAGATAGATAGATAGATAGA
>JAODUH010092038.1:0-14311 GCA_027564835.1 Typhlichthys subterraneus | reverse complement strand
GGGTGGGGGGGGGGGGGGGGCAGGTCGGCATGTAGTGGTCCAGTGGTTAGTAATGGGTGGTGCGTCTACTTCCTCGGTCTGGCGCCGGGGGCCTTCAGAAGCAGCAAATGACAGCTAGGGTTGCCTAGGCAGTGGTGGTGAGCTTCTGGATGGTGCGGTTGTAGTACTGAGTGGTGAGCGCCTCCAGTGGGGTCCAGTGGTGGGCGTGCAACTCGATGACCTCCATGAGGAACGAGCGGGTCAGCTGGGACTCGGCTGGGCACAGCATCTTGTCCCGGACGGCCGCCAGCAACTCCGTCATCATCGCTGGGAGTTGGGCCTCCAGCAGGTAGCCTGTGCTCTGCAGCTGTCCACCCGGGGAAGAGGCATCGGGGGGGGGAGGAGAGGAAGGGGTAGAGTAGTGGAGGAGGGAGGAGGAAGGGATGTCGGACGAGGAAGGAAGAGAAAGAGATTGAGGAGGACGGATGGATGTCGGAGTATCGGAGTAGAAAGGACAAAGGAACGTTGGAGAAGGAAAGAGGAGAATCGGAGGATAAAGCGTGAGGATGGAATATTACGGAGGAAAAGGGAGGAGGAGAAGGGAGAAGGAACAGAGAGGAAATAAAACAGGAGGTTATAGGGGGGTGCAGGTTATTGACAATAAAACACTCCATAAGACAGAAAAGTAACTGGCTTTACCACTCTGTTAATATTCCGCACACACGCAAGTAAGTAAGTGGGTGGAAGGGTCAATGAGCACTGTGAATTGACTGGGGCTAGCTTGACTTGCTCACGTTTCTTGTTGCCATATAGAGCAGAAGCTCACATACCGTCTGGCCATGAGGTTGTCTGTGTGTGTGTGTGTGTGTGTGTGTGTGTGTGTGTGTGTGTGTACACAACACAGGTCAGTATGCAGCTGTTATACATTTGCGTCCGAGAGCTGTTGGTCAAACAGAGCGCTCAACTCGCTAGCTTGCCCTCCTCCATCTCTTTCCCCCTCTCTCCCCTCCCCTCCAGACATCTCTAGCTCTTCACAGACGGTGAAAGCCTCGCTCTCATCTCGATGCAGCTCCCGCAGAATGCATAATTCCACATCAATTCTCTTAGGCTCCTATATTATTCATAATGCACCGACTGCACCAGAGCGGAGGCACAAAGTTCGGCCGCTTACTACGACGACGAAACAACGCGCTACATGTTGGAGAGCACAGCGTTGCACGGGGATACAATGTGGCCTTTTACGATGATGGGCATATTACTATTACATTACCAAGAAAAATAAATATTGAATGGGAGGTTCTTTATTGCATGCCATTTGTTTATAGGCATTTACTGGACATTGGTGTGGCTCTAACTGGAATTCGTAAAATATCATCTACACAGCTTTATTGTGTGTGTGGCTCATACCTCCATGGAACAGCAGAGAACTGCATCCTCCTTCACGTCTATGGACTCCAACAGCTGGACGAGACACAGTGAAAGTGACGTTATTGAGAAGATACAGGAACCAAAACTGAAATTTCACTAATTAAATATTAGGATATTTGTTTTGTTTTTTTATACAGCAAAACAAGAAGCCATGGTGATGACCACAAGAAGAGATGTAACTGTTTATCTATAAAATACACCAAAAATAAAAAAAGATTATGGTTGTAACCAAAGCTGGCTAGGCAGCAGAGAAGAGATTCAGTCATCAAACAGCATGAGCTGTGCTGGACGCACATGCTCACACATACAGGTACGTACTCACACAGATACAGTACACGGCGTGCTGTAAACATGCACCCACACACTATGGAACCAGGATCAAATAGACACCAAGGCTAACAAGATTTGTCCTCTGTAGCAGGTGTCTCTGGAAAAAGACACGGCAGCCGCTTATAACATGAAGACAAATGTCTGACTAAATCCGAGACCCCGTGACCCCATGGCAGCCTACCATAGGGCCATAGTCTAGTCTATAGTCATAGCCACTACAGTGCCATGAAGAACAAGCAAAAAAACCTCCGATATCAAAAAAGACCCATTACGCCAGATATTGAAGCCGCATTTTAAATGCAGCAGGGTCTGTCATTCTCGAGAACGCTTGCCAACCTCGAGCTCAAATGAAAACAAACTCCCTCAGAAGCGCCAATCCACACATTGAAATGCATTGCAAAGCCAAGGGCATTGTTGTTGTTCTTACAGAGATAATGTTTTCACGGCGAACAATAAACTAGAGGAATGCAAGGAGAAATTTGGTGAATTTGACAAAAAGCGTATTAGCTTACAATTAGCTTGCGCTGGCTGGCTATACCTTTAACAGGCTGCTACATTGAAGGCTAAACAAGGTGGGAAAGTTTAAGTCAGCTCTGACAAACACAATAAACAAACCAATACAGTGCTGTAATTCATCCTAGTGTGGAATATACCAACAACACTGCCAAGGCGTGGTATTGCAGTGGCAGACACGTTGACGTTACACATCTAATGGCATTGCGCCTATGCTCGGGCAGGCACTTGCTCCCAGCTTGAGCTCAGAGGAGGCACGCCAACACTATAGCAGTGTGATGTGGTTGTCATTACTGGAGTCCAGTCAGTGCCAAAGAGGTAGAGCTGCGCGACAAGTAGGACTATAGGCTATAATGAGTTCTCCTGGGAGGCGAGGGAGAGCGTCTGCTCCACACACTTGAAGTGGTCTAATCTTTAGTCATTTACCATGAGGCTTTTCTGCCCTCACATCCGACGCTCATCGTTGGTGATCTTTTGTGTGTGTGTGTGTGTGCGTGTATCGCAAGCATGATTCACAGCTCCACGCGCAGAGAAATACCATACCTGAATACAGAATTACAGTCATCTACGATAATAACGGAACAGAGGCTCAATGTGGCACCTGAAACCAGGCAATTTTGCCTAAATATATAACTCTTTTGGAACACACGTTTACTTTCTTGATATGGCTGTTGGGTTACAGAGTGGGCGTTGGTCTGAGAATCAGAAACCTGACATGCCCGATGAATTGTTGTCACCACCCCATCTTGGGAGCCGTACATTGAAACAGTTGATTGGATGAACCATCTGGTCGTTTTCGCTGTCTGCAAACCTAAACCACGCCCGTATAGCTATGAAGATGACGCTGATTGGCAAGTTCAGTTGCTACTTGGACACATTCAAAATAATTTCTAGGCTTTCCAGCGAAATTCAACTGAAGCGAGATCTCGCAAAGTTAGGTTTCCCCCCTCAAACAATATAAAGCAAAATTAAGAATTACTCAAAGGATTCAAGTTTTCAATGTTTCTTCCCTGGCACTTCCCTTTGTATCTTTTCAGAGAGCGTGCTTTGAATAAAACATACGCTAAAACCTGCCTTGACGCTGCAGTGTTTTGAAAGTTGTTATTAGCGGCTAAACAACACACGCTAACGTGCAGCCAAGAGGGCTCAGGTAAAATGATACTTGCCGGAAGTTGGCACGTTGCTAGCCTTTAGATAAAAATTACTGAGTCGCCAATGCAGGTTTCTAATGGTTGCATGGCAACCACAGAAGCACGACTAGCGCCTCTCCAAAGCATCTGATGAGCTTTGTATTGTATTCTAGACTATATTGGGATTTCAGTGGGCAAAGGATTACTTGGAGCTTTCCACTACATGTATTTGACTATAGATAGATTATTTATAGCCACAAAGAGCTACGTCCTCGTACACAGACTGTGTCCAGGTCAGGTCAAGTGAAGAGTGGCCAACAGTCCCCTATCTCGTTTCGGTAGGAAACTATTATCAAAGGCACGTCGTTGATATTGTGCACAGCGAGTGAGCGAATATCAATGTGTGTGTTTTTTATTGCATGCGTTTTGTTGCCGTGGCATGATGTCACGGTGTAAATATTCCACAGTAGCCTTCTGACTATCGCCACGGCTACGGGGGCGGAGGGGACAAGAGAGCTCTGCACACCGAGCTGGCTTGTCGCTCGTAGCCGGATGAAATCACTACCCATTAATCTGCTCTACCTATACAGCTGTCATGTCTACCTTGGTGCACTTCCTAACACACCCAGGCTTATCTAATCCTGCTCCGCAGCCAACGGCAACGGTAGACGCCGCGCAGACAATACATGGGGAATGCACGCAAAGGCGCGCGCACGCACACACACACACACACGTACGTCCCCGCCCTGCCACACAACGACACGCACACATTACGGTCTAGCCCGTAGATGAAAGGAGTAAGAAAAATAAAATAATGATGCGTGTCAGAACAAGATATTCAGAACAGAATGGGAAATCCTTGCCACATACACGCAAGACACAGGTATTCAAATAAACACACATACAGATGCCCCCGAGCATTAGCACGCACACACACACACACACACACACACACACACAGACAGAATACTGACCCGTCAGCTACATCACATTTGTCACAGAACTGCTTTGCAGAAACATGGAGGGGCAGAGAATGAGTGAATTGTGTGTGTGTGTGTGTGCGTGTGTGTGTGTGCGTGTCTGTGAGCTTGATCGACTGCGTGATTCTGAGTGAGCGCTCTTTGTGGCGTTTGCCCACACCCTTGCGCATGCTGCCAGGCCTTTCACCACCATGAGATAATAGTATTGGACTTGTACTTAACACAAGGTGTGGCTGCATGCTAGACGACATAGGGGATGTGCACCAGGCAGCCAGAGCGCTGCTGGTGAAAACGCTGTCACCGCCCGGAGCCTATATAGCTCCACATTTACATTATTAACAGCTGCCTTTTAATCACCGTCCTCCGTCTGCAGTAGACTAGCCTGCCCATCTCCTGCCTATCTCCTCAGGCAACACTAAACTCTTCTCACCCCGGAGCGCTTTTAGCGGATTCGTTTCGGGCCAAGTCGCGTGCACGCATTATGGGATGGCTTGCGGCTAATCTTACTTCCATAGTGACCGTGAGAGGTTCAGGCTGTGACAGCTGTCTGTCTGTCTGTCTGTCTGTCTGTCATCGGGGTAAGCCCCCCCCCCCCCCCCTGTGGTATCTCTAGTCTAGACTGGGTTTGGGACTGGACATAAACAACAAAAAGAGGATCTACTTCTCATCTTTGTGGCTGTGTTTGCATACCGTGTACTGCAGTACGAGCAGAACGGGAACAAAGCCGGCTCAAAGCAGTGATACACAGAATGGAGTCGTGTATCCAGCGAGATACCTGGAATTCGTATTTTAGAAAAGCGCGTACGTGATACTTCCTGGTTCTGTGACGGCGCGCGTGTTTGTCAGATCTGGCACACGAGGCAGTGTTTAGTCTGAGAGGAGGTGTGTGACTTCATGCGGTTGGAGAAAACGGCAGCGCAGAGACGTGGCGGAAATCTGTGTACCTCCAAAACACTAAATCTCACCCCACCCACCTCTCGTAGGCAGGTGTAGATGGGCATCACCAACACTCTGTAAGGCTCCCCGGAGGAGCTCCTCATGGTGCTGAACACCTCGCACAGGAAGGTGATGAAACCCAGCCACTGCTCTACGTCTGACTGCTGCAGGTCCTTGCGGCAGGCGAAGTCCCTCTGCGGGCCGAGACAGGGAGAACATTTGTACGTGTCTGTGTTTGTGTGTGTCATACAAACGTAGCTCTGCTGCTTCATTTGGCTCCACAGTACAAGACAAAGTCAAAACGCAGATATTGTCCGAGTTAGTTAGAAAAAACTCGAGAGAGAGACCGGAAACATTAAAAGTGCAGCGTCTCTTGGTCTATTGTGTACTTCAAATTGAAGTTAACAGTAGGAGTCCATCAGCATTAGTGGTAAACCCTTTACCCACAGAAACATTATTAACCATTAACATCTTTACGGTTCCTCTGATGGGAATTAATGTAGGAGGCACACGGATTAACCTCAGCGATAGAAGTACTTGAAGCTGAAATGTTGCTTGAAAAACACATTTCTTTTATGTGCTGTGGAGAGATGGAAAATATGTTAATTCAGCGTACATACAGTAAAGGGCAAGGTAGTGAAGTGTACCAGTGCTGGTAAGTGCTAGGGTTAATACAGGTCAATTACAACAGTGTGCTAGCAAAACCGCACTAGGTACACAAATGCAACGTACGTATATTTAAACATTATTAACGCAGCCCTACTTTGCATTGTGTGTGTGTGTGTGTGGTGCATCAGAAACACACACCGTGCAGCAGATTCCTCAAGATGTCCACAGTCAGACACAAACACACACAACAAGGAGCCCACACAGATCTGAGACAGCGTCAGCGCAGGGCTGATAAACAAGCGATCGCACACACGCGCTAGCCACAAAGCACACCTCAGAGGAGACAGCGGCGGCACTTGTGACGCGCTCAGCGCACACGGGCGGAAGCAGAGCGAAACGCAGACAGCGGAGTGGTTTTGTGGAGACACGCACGCATCCAAGACGACGGCGTGCACAGTGGAAGGAGCAGACTGTGACGACCGGTGTGAAGCCGCGCTGCAAAAATAAACTGGTTCTCAGCTTTGCTACAGCAACAGGCACTGTTTGCAGATACAAACACCTGACAATATTGTGAAGCAACGGCAAAATCCCTCTCTCGGAATAAGCGGGGTGGTCTCAGACTAATTGCCCCGGTCTTGGGGGGGGGGAAGACCGTCAGCAGCATGAATCATTAATAATAAAGGACTTAGCGGGCCCCTTTATGACATTTAGAATGTTTTAAAGCGTTCAGCCCAAATGTCAGACACGAGGAGGGGGTCCTGGCGCGGAACGTGTACAAATGTGAGGGGCGGAAAGTTCTGTTGCCGGGAAGGAAAGAGCGGGAAAGGGAGAGGGGAAAAAAGAGAAAAAAGAGAAAACGCGTGGAGGAGGAGAGGAGAAGCGCGACGCGAGAGCAAGACTCAAAATGGCTTCATGGGAGAGGAGGAATGAACTGGGTGCAGGGAGAATGGAGAGTGGGAGAGAAAGCAGGAGGCGGTAACGTGTAGGATAGAGGTGGGTGTGTGGAGGGGGGGGGGGGGGGGGTCGGAGGAGAGATGACAGAGACAGAGGGAGGAAGCGTGCTGACACAATTGGCCCTGGCATGGTTCTCTCCCTGCCTGCTTGTGTGTGTGTGTGTGCATTGCCCGGCTAGTTCCACAACAGGCAACACTGCTCCGCCACTCTGCCATGGCTGTGCGGGACGGGGGGGGGGTGACGGGTGCCGTTAATAGAGAGCTCATATGGGACAGGAGAACGCTGCGATGTGATTGGTTGTATTGATGGGGAAGCCCTCAGGTTCTCTGGGCCGGAGACTGGCTCTTCTACTTCCTCTGGTTCAGCACACGCCGTTTTTAAAGTGGTGGCGTGGGGCTCTTCGGCAAAACACGGGCTTCGGACAGGTGTTCAAGAAACACTACATACACGTGTGATGGTTGCGTGTCGCGGGTGTGCTTTCAGACAAAATGGTGGTTTTGGTTTTGGTGTTTACTTCCTTTCAACCATTGGATTCCACAGTGGCCGGAGGCAAAATGCTAAGATATTATGCATGTGGAAATATCCTCTACCCAAGATAGATTTTCATTTTTATACAGTAGGCCTGCGCCATGTGCTTGTGTCAGTTACAGCAGAGACTTCCATAGCTAGCATGCCCAGGTGTTTAATTAATTATTCCTCAAACAAAAGAGGGTGAAAATTAAAAGCCAATATGCCTGCAGTACAATCTTTATTTAGAAGAGCAGACAGTGGAAAGTAAAACTATTATGAGACCAATTAAGTTGGCCTATATATTACCAGTGCTGCACAGACTTGTGAGAACATAAATTAACAGTGTAAGTGCGAGACTTGTTGAGAAGTGCCAGGATGCTCTTGAATACTGATAAAGTATTAATCTATAATTTATACTGAGACAAGTTGTGAGACCATCCTAGGGAAGGATGACAGTATACTGTATGCAAGCTTAACTCTTTATAACGCTTAATGTATAATTTAATACATTGTTCATATAAAGCAGAACAATTAGTAACAATGAAAAAGGATTGAAATGGATATGGCATAACGCTGTGGGCTTTCATAGCCTAGGCTGGTCTAGCGAAATATGTCCACAGGATGGTTTAGGTGACGTTGTCTGATGACATTTAGGCCAGCGCCCACTGGTGGTGATGATTGGCGGCGGGTCACGGAATTCATTTCTAATAACCGCAGAAACGTCAAGACAAACGTACGATGGCGCTCAAACGTTTGCAGAGATCCAATGCATTTCTGTGGCTTGGACACTCAAGGAAAAAGGCTCTAAACCTGGGTGTGTGGACACCCAACAGTTTGCCTTTAGGGCTACTCTCCACAATCATTCTCCTAGTGTAGACATGCGGCATTACCACGCAGTCCGAGCAAGAGACAGAAACACATACAGCCAGAGCCATCCACGAGGGCGCCGTCTACCTGCAGCATGTTGAGGAGCAGCGACCTGAACTTGGTCCCCTCCACCATGAACAGCGCCATCTTGTCGCAGAGCTTGGCGGCGGTGGGCGCGAAGCTGCGCTCCGACACGGCCTTGGAGTAGATGGTGCCCACCACCCGGGCCAGGCTCTCCTCGCAGCGCGCCGACGCCTGGGCCTCCTCCATGAAGGAGGCCAGCTGCTGCTCCGCCCCGCTGCTGTTGCTCCTCATGCTGTTGAGCAGCTCCACGAGGCGGCTCATGCGCTGGCCACCGCCTCCTCCCGGCACCTCACACACCTCCTCCTGGTCACAGGAGGTATCGCAGATATAGGACATAGGACTCATGTATAGGACATAGATATACGAGATATGACTCAATTATAGGAGATATGGGAGATATATGAAGGAGATAGGACTCATATAGGACATAGATATACGAGATATAGGATATAGATATAGGATATAGATATAGGACTCATGTATAGGATAGGAGATCTATATATATAGAATATATGACTTATGTATAGGAGATATAGGCGATAGGAGGACATACATAGGAGAAAGACACATAGGAGATGGATATAGGAGACAGCACTCATATATAGGAGATGTATAGGACACACATGAGATAGATAAGAGATAGGACATATATAGATATAGGAGATATAACTCATATGGTGTATATATATAATATATAGAGATAAGACATTAATGAGATATAAACGATATATAGGAGGTATAGGACACACATGAGATGGAAGAGATATATATAGAATATAGGACACACTATACAGTATGGGAGATATAGGATGTAGAACTGTATGACATATATATAGGATATATACCGTATTTAGAGATATATAGATATACAGTATATAGAAATATACAGTATTTAGAGATATATAGGCGATATACAGTATTTAGAGATAAACAGTATTTAGAGATATACAAGAGATATACTGTATTTAGAGAAACAATATTTAGAGGTATATGGGAGATATAAAGTATTTAGAGATATATAGGATACAGTATTTAGAGATATATAGGACATATACAGTATTTATAGATGTATAGGAGATATACAGTATTTAGAGATATACTGTACAGTATTTAGAGATATATAGGAGATATACAGTATTTAGAGATATACACTATTTAGAGATATATAGGACATATACAGTATTTAGAGATATATAGGATATACAGTATTTAGATATACAGTATTTATAGATATATAGGACATATACAGTATTTATAGATATATAGGAGATATACAGTATTTAGAGATATACACTATTTAGAGATAGAGGACATATACACTATTTAGAGATATAGGACATATATATAGGATATATACAGTATTTAGGAGATATAGGACATACATATAGGAGATATACAGTATTTAGGAGATGTAGGACATACATATAGGGGATATAGGGGGTATGAAGTAAGATCATTTCCAGATACATCGACAATGTAACAATGTTGACTGAACGCATAGAATGCCAACCAACTTTATCCCCACTTATAACATTTGTCAGACACACCCTTAATTGTGGTATATTCAATAGCATATGTTTTCAGTTATTCTGTGCCCTAAAACGTTTTAAACTTCCCTCCTAGAAACAATGTATATTTTTGGACTGCATAGCTATGAATCATGATAATAATATAATAATACAATATTAACTTAAATGCCTTTCTTTAAAGACTATAAGGGTTAGCTTTCTGTTTAAACCTTCCTGGTTTAAATCTTCCTGGTTTGCGTATTTCTGCTTACGCCGAGTAAAACTCTAGAGAGGAAACATCCACCCACAACATGTCAAAAGCTTATGACATATCAATACGACATGGAATCTAATGAATATCTTTTGACCCAAGAGCCATTTGTTGGACAATATACTGTATGTTCTTTGGTCTGGCTATACTTTAATATTTTATCACTCGGAGAAAAATAAAGACTACAGTGACATCCGATTCCAACAAAAGAATATAAACTTGAGTTCATTAAATACAGTTTGTTCAGGCCAAGACAGGATTCCTATCGGTCAGGTCCCCCACTGTTTAGCAGATTGTCTGTTAGTTTATGTTGAACTGAGTCATTTTAAAGTCTCATTACTTCCAGACTTGTTGCCTAACAGTGAGTCTGTTTTTTCAAACCAAATTAATCTTTTTTAATAATAACTAGTTTGTGGTGGGAGGAAGCCCAGACCAGCAACACATTCGGGCAGCTCGATATTTTAGCAAACACAGCAGTATACACTACATCAAAGATGGCTAGCTATTACTTTAGCCATGCTACCTTGGTAGGGGTGGGAATATTCGTTCCCACCCCTACCAAGTAAACATAATATGCGTGTGTGTGTGTTTGTGCGCGCACATGTGCACATGCAACTATGTAGATGTACACAAGTGAAGCAGGTGTCCGCATGTAACGAGCGTTAATTACCAGGCGTGTCCTAATGCTGAGTGACGGGCGGTTGGCAGCTTTGCCCTACCTTGTCCTTTAGCCTCCTCCTCAGCCTCTCCTTGGACGACTGCAGCAGGCTGACCTTGGGCTGCTCCAGCAGGCCCTCAATTACCGCCTCGCTCTGCGGTGGGCCGGGCGGCTCCTGATTACTTGTCTGGCCCGAGCAGGCGTTCTGATTGGCCGATGGCGACCCAGACTGTGTCAGACTGTTAGCAGAGCCCTTGGGCTCCGGCGGTGACTGGTGGCTCGGGAAGAACTCGGACACTTTCTCGCTCTCCGTCTCCTTGCCGCTCCTGGCCACCCCTCTGTCGGAGGCCACAGGGCTGGCGTGGCCGTGCCCCTGGCTGCGCTGGCCGTAGTGCCAGCGACGGTTCTGGCTGTAGCCGTGGTGCGGCTGCCTCCCCTGGTGCTGGCGAGGGAACCTGCCGCCCACACTGTTCCTGCTCTCGCCCAGGTGCTCCTGGCCAGGGGGCGGTTGGTGGAGCAGCTCCCTCTGGTGGTGTGGTGACTGCTGCTGGAGGTGGTTCTGGTTCTGGCTCTTCCCTACTCCTCCTCCTCCTCCTCCTCCTCCTCCCAGTATCCGCTGCTGTCTCCTGGAATGAGAGCAGGTTTCAGTTGGCTCGGTGGGGTCTGTGGTACAGCCTGGCACGAGCACTTCCTCCGTGATGATGACCGCCGTCTGAGTGGCCAGCCTATCGGTGGCACCCATCTGTTCTCCGCTCGCCTGACCCCGTTCCCATCTGTGTCTCTCTCTCTCCACTGCCCCCTCTCTCTTACTCTGCAGCCACCCCCTTAACCATAATATGTAACTGTATGAAGGTATATGCGTACTCAATATTAAAGTGTTTTTTTTTTTAATTGTTTTAACTGTGTTTATTTCCTCGATCACAGCCCAAGAACAAATTGCACGTTGCAGATGTCCTGCCCTAGCAACGTCTCTAAGGATTGAAACTGACAAAATGCTCTTTACAGAGAGCCTATCCTGCTCTGCATGGCTGTTCTGCTAAACTGGTTCTGGACCTGACAAACTGCTGACATATGGTCCATGGGATTAGCCAGGCTGGTATGGAGTAGGCAGCCAATGATGTACCTTAGACTAACAACTTAACCCGCAGCATCAACCACTACAGCAGAAGCTGTAAAAAAAGAAGAAGAATTCTTGGTTGAAGCAATGAAAAGGATAAATATAAATATAATACACATTGATATGGGAAGATATTAGACAGAGATGTTACTCTGCACTGTAGGTAATACTATTGTTCTGAGAAAATCTATATTTGTACTGTGCTGCTATGTTCCGTGTGCCTGTACAGAGGCCAGCCATGATGTAATATGAAAGTGATTTTTAATGAGACCCCCTACAGCCTAATTAGAAGCCAGCCCTCTCTGAACTAAAGGGATTGAGTCTTCTATAAGGTTAATATCACATCCTGTGTGACTATTGCAAACGCATTTAGTCATCTAGTCATAGGCGGCCTGAAAGTCAACCAATCGAGTAACTGAAAATGGTGTAGTAAACTTGTTTAGTAAATGGTCGAGTAAACTTCAGAAATGGTGATAATAAATTATTTAATAGGATAATCCTACCATTTATTATAATTGTATTGTGTCCTGGTGGGTAATGCTGATAAAACCCTGGAAATTATATAATATACCCCTACTAATAGGTCTACAAGTATAGTTTAAATAAAAGAAAGCAGCCTAAAGCATACAATTTATAAAATACGGCACACTGGCCTGTGTGCTAGTGAAATTACAGTACATTTCTGTATAATTATTAGTCTATAGATATTAATTAATATATGTATCCTTTACATCCATTAGCTCCACAAAATTATAGATATGATGGGGTGGTAGAATAATGAAAAATATCAGTTTAAACAGGGTACGTACTGGTGGACCCAGAGGTAAAGTGTGTTCGACATTAGGGGATACCTCGTCTCCCTTATGCACAAAGATTACACCCCTCATACAAAATGTACCACATTTCTGCACCCGTTTTCCAGTGAGGCCATGTCTGCCATTATCTAGAGATGTCACCAAAATTCTCCACCAAATTTCCCCCAAAAGAAAAAATTCCTCCCATCCTACCAGTTCCATAAATACCAGCCACCCCCCCCCTCCCTGTTCCACAAGTTTGAGATCCATCCAGTCAACTTTCAAAACTTTCAGCGATATCTTTCTGTCTCTATTCCTAGCCATAAAAATGCATGATCCCATGCATTATTTCTAGCCCAATCTCACTTAGACAGCACAGGATTTGCAGAATGACAGCTCTGACTACATACCTACACATTACCCAATCACTCCTCTGTTGCTACATTCCCATTATGAAATAATTACCAACGAACCGTCTCTAACCAAAGAACGTTCATTAAATCCCTTTACTGCACGCCGTGCAGGCAGATGTTGCTACGGTTGCTAAGGTTATAGTGAGAGGTTTTGCATTAAAAATGCAAACATCCACTGTATCAAAGACAAAGATCTTGAAATACCACAGAAACCTTACATGAAAAAAAAGATAGAACATGTAATATAAGCACGATGCCCTCCATTCAGAACCAAACACTACATTCTATGTATGACAAATATTTAATAGCAAAGTTTATTTCTATAGTCAAATAAAGTAAATTTATATAGTATCCCTTAATCACATGGCAATCTTCAAGGGCTTTACAGCCTACATCTCACATGGAAACAAACAAAACCCCTTAACCTGCTCCTCCCCCAGAGCATGGAAGAACTACCATTAATACATGAACTCAATGCAGACAAAAATGTAAGCGCTTACATTTTCAATTGAAATCTCAGAATATGTGCTCTGGATAAACCGTATTTTACAGTGAATATATTTTGGCTATTTCAAAATCAGATTATCTATACAGAAACGTAAACTCAAAACTTTACAATATATACAAAGGGCCTTGTGCATGTGTAAGCATGTGGAGCACCTGCGGATAGACGCAAATATTAGGCTACTAAGTGAAATACTTTGCCACTGACTACAGATCAGGTCAACCATGCAATCTCTTTTTTCTGCCTAAAGATAGCAATGCGCAAACCTGAGCCTGACACCTAATTTTAAAGATTGTGTAAAGTAGACATACATGTGTTTCGAGTTTGTCATACCACAGAATAAGTTAAAAATAACCACCCAGGCAAATTTGATATAATAAAAAAGTATATAAAGTATATAAAATTACGTTTCAAAAACAGGAAAATATAACCATCATTATCTGTTCTCAAGTGCTCAGCAGAAGGCGCTGTAACCACACCCATTGTGTGTTCTACGGTAAACTATATATATATATATAACGCGGTGATGTGCCAAAAAGGTATCCCCAGCCGAACATTGATTGGAAAATGTAGACGTGCATATTATGAGTCGTGTGTTCACTTTTAATAGATGTATTAGATGTACAGGGGTGTACTCACTTTTGTTGCCAGCGATTTAGACATTAATGGCTGTGTGTTGTGTTATTTTGAGGGGACAGCAAATTTACACTGTTCTACAAGCTGTA
>JAODUH010092017.1:0-14312 GCA_027564835.1 Typhlichthys subterraneus | reverse complement strand
ACTATTGACATAACATCCTATTGTCTAAAGCCTGTCCCTCTGGGGGTTTACACTCACCTGCGCTAAGCGTAACAGTGCCAAGGATACTTGCACCAAACAGAGGGGTAAAGGCTCCTAATCTGGGTTTGGGTTACATACATACTGTACGTAAAGATCTTTCTGTGTAGGATATGGGTATATGCTTTGCTTTGTTGTGTTGTTCACAGACCTACTTGCTTGATTCCTGGTCTCCTCCACTGCCTGGGGGTTCGGGGCCAAGGAAATTTGCATTCTCCATTGTAATGTGTTTGGTAAGAATGTTGCAGGGAGGGAAACACCAAACTGAATGACTTCAACTGAGATAAGAGGAAGACAACCTCAGACTATGGTGATTTGATTTGCAAAACAACACACACACACACACACACAGAACACATTCAATTATATTAGTAAAATTAATTAATTTAGATTTTGGCTTTCCATTTTGACAAAAACATAAGGATAAGTTTTTCCACCCTCAACTTATTGTTTACATTTTCAAATGACAGTGTCCAGAGCTAGTATTTTCTCCAAAGGACTGACACTTGAATTCATAACTGCTGGTAAGACCCTTTGAAGTGATGCCACCAGCCCAGCTAACTTGTATGTGAGCTGTTAAATCTGTTGAATCACTCAACCAGAGCCCATCAAAACATGCTAATTCTCAGGTGAGTAACCAGAGGCTAACAATTAACCGAATGTGTGAACTCCAGACTTACATGTGCAGTAGATGTGGAGATGTTAAAGCTGCCAGGCTGCCAAGTATATTTGACTGTGACCAAAACTAAGATCAGGAGAGGAGCAATAGTACCAGTGTGCATCCTCTGTACTTGTGATGTCGTGGATCTAAACATGACTATGGCCTGGTTGGTACATCAGCCCAAGATTCCCTCTTGCTCACTATGATGTTAGAATAATTAAACATAGTGTGAATCTTCATTGCTAATAGTGACTTAAGATTGCTTGCTTGAGTCAACTAAGGGCCTAATTGGCCTTCTCCTTTTCATTATGCTCTTTCCTCATGTGCAAATGCAATAATTTTATGTTTAGCAAGTTCAGATAATATAGACATATACTTCGACTGACATGATGTACGTACATTATCGGAAATGTTGTTGACAGTAACTTCCTTGTATCTCAATGACCCTGACAATATCACCCACTCAGCTGTCAGGTGTGGCAATATTGGGATAACATGACCTATATTTCTTCCAATGATATTGAAATATCTGCCCCCTGTTGCAACACATTGTTATCTCTAAATGTGATGAACGGATATTGTTTCCAAATACATGACACCATTGACATGTGACTCACCAAGAACCAACCAGTATCCTCATTGTTCTCACCTGAAAGCATTGCTGAGCCATGCCTGGATGCTTGGCTGGCATACAGACAGCCTCAACCAGGATCAGCTTACTAAAAAAAAACAGCACATCATTGGGAAATACTGTGTACTGATAAAACAAACTATAGCCTATTTGATGCTCAGGGAATTGACATATATTTAATAAAGGAAACAGCGAGTACCAAATACATTATTTAGAAATCAATTTTGGCAGGATAGTGGGGAAGATAATCCAAATGGTTTATTATATTGATTGTCATTTTATTAGGTAATTTGTAGTTAATAAAAAAACATACATATACTGTATAGTAAAACTTACATGGGCAAGGAAAACAATTGAGTGTAGCTGCTGTTCTGCACTACTTTTTTGTGTCCATTTAAATTTAAATGTGGCTGCAGTCAAAACAAAACAATTTACCCTGAATTCAATGTGGTAAGAAAGCCATTTGTAAATGTTATAGGGAAAGTAGCATTTAATGGCATGTACTGCTTTTACCTTCAGGTCCCGAAACGCTTTGTTAAATTTTGCTAAGGCCACCTATTGAGGAAGGTGGAACTGTTTTCTTGCATGTTTTGTTAATATGGCCTAAGTGAGTGAACTCTTGCAGACAAAAACTAGTGTAGCCCCCTCGATTAAATTAGTCTCTGCATGATTGAATCACAATGTTCTCTATCACTCAGCTCTGGCACAAAGGGAAATGCAAAGAACTACTTGGTCTAATGTCAGGGTTTACATGACCTCTGATATGATAAGCAATACATATTCCCTGCACGCATCTCCTTTACAAAAGGAAATTGAGTAAATGGAATCCCGACTCCTTTTGCCTGGGAGCGGTGGGCACTGGGTATGAAACGAGCAGCGGTGACCAATAAAAATGAATGCCAAAAAGGAAGCAAATGGGGAAAATGCAGAGAATGGGGAAAATGGCCATTGACATGTTGCCCCAGACTAAGAGAAAGTGGCATTGTTTGGGGCTTTTTGGTAGCAACAGCAGGGGTATACTTCCAGCAAGAACTAAGGCATATCACGTGCTTTGCTTCAACCACTGAAAAAGCAAAGCGAGTACCAAAGGCAGGCCTACACGTCCCTCGGGGTCTTTGAAGTCAAAGAAAGCCACCTCATCGATCATTGATTTAAAGGCCTTTTTTCTCTCCTTTCTCCTCCACTCTCTTTTCACCGTTCGGGGAGCTTTGTATTTATTGTCTTAATGAACCTGCTCCGTGATTTCTGTTAAAAACTCAAACACAAGTTGTCAGGGAGACTAGGGAGCAGCATTTCAGCCTATGAATGAAAAACAATGAACATGTTCTTTTTTTACACATTATTGCATTCATTCCAATATTTCTATTTTAAATTGTGAGAAGACTGTAACCAATAGTAGCCAGTAGCCAGAAAACTATCACCATTTGAAACATGGCGCCCTCTGTTAAAATAATGCCCATGGCTTGTTTACTGCTTCTGATTAATTGGACAGGGGAGTGCTTTTGATGTGTTTGATTTCATTGTATCCTCTACACAGTTTTACTTTACTTTAAACATGTACTTAGTGTAATTTGTAAGCAAATGTGATAGCATTAACATATGTATACAGGGAGTGTATAACATTTATATAGTCACAGTCTTGGACTAGTTTTGAAACTATTGGAGAAGCTTTTCACCAATCGGCTAAAAGCAACTATTTATATCTCTTCCTCTAGCTCTATCACCATTTCCAAACAAATGCTTGACTTCAACATAATTGCACTTAGCCACTCCCACTGGTTGCTGATTGGTCTGCCACCCATAGGGCTGTGCAAACACTAAAGTGAACAGTGGTGCTATTAAAGTTAGGGTTTACAAAATATATTCTTACAGAAATTTGAGCTAAGAGCAAAACACCTTAGGTTTTCCACTTAAATATGACATTTAAAGATGGATGTCTCATAGGGATTTACATAGTAAATACATTTACATTAGTTAATAAGGAGCCTTTATGTTTTTTGGCCAGCACTTTAATCAAATTCAAATTACAGGTCTCATCTGACTTATTTAAAATATGTACCTAATAAACTTGAGGCAACATAAACCAATAATAATAATATTCAATAAATGTGAATTTATGTATCTACAGAGAATCGGGTGAATTACAATTTAGGCTATGACTGTATTTACTTCAATGCTGTTGGATACATACTGAGATATAGAGAATGTGATACAAAGGTTTACTAGTAATATCTAGGAGTGTTCTAAGAATTCGCCTAGTTGAAAATGATTCACCAAATCCTGCTATGCGCAAGCTATAAATGTCGATCAGACTTGCCCAGAGTCCAGCTCCAGACTAAGAGTAAGAATAAGTGTTTTTAGAGACTTAAGGAAAATTCATTCATTCACCGGTTGAGAGGAAATATAGGGATATTGGTCCATGATTTAATACTTTCCATACTTCCTCTTTGAGAATCATGCAGATCTGCTGCCAAGAAGGATTTGGTGTATTTAAGAACGTCAAATGTGGCACCTAAAACACCATTGATAGGCCTTTCAGATGCAGCAACTTATATTCATTTGGGATTACTTTCCCTTCAGGAGCTGCACCACAGAGCATCGGTCAATGACCTCGCCTGATCTGCTAATAGTTAATAGCTTGAGTCATGTTTTGGTAAACTTGAACCATGAATCACTCGGGCCTTTCTTACCATCCTTCACTGCCACCTACAGTATCTCCTCTCTTTATTTCCCTGTCTATGGCTTCCCTCGCTTTCACTCTGTTTTGGCAGCATCACTGTGCTGCAACCCCCACCCCCTTCTATTACTGCCAGTTGTGTGTAGGAGAGCTCAGCCAAGGGTCACGGCGAGCCTTGCCTTTTGCTAGCTCCTTTGCCGCCTATTGCTTTGCTCCCTCCACATATCATCCTCAAAGATCTGGGTGATTTCACTCTCAATCACCAGTGGCCTTGCCTCCAGGAACACACACCATTCTCCTTCTTGTGCAGCAGCAGCACATGATGTCGGTGGAAACCCTTTAGAGAGCACTGCTTGATCACATTTAAACTGGAATGATACTCACCTTAATCTTCTTCTTAATGTGTCCCAAAGGTGCCACATCAAACCTCTCATGTTTAAGACCAAAGTGGTTTCAGTAAGAGCTGGAGATCTCAAAGAGAGGTTGGACAGGGGTTCAAGGAAACCCACTTAGGTTTTTTTAAGTGCTTTCAATGCACTTGAAAGCCACTTGTAGACACAATAGCTCTGACAGGAATTTCTGATGTAAATATCACAAATATTCTTACAGTTAATATGACCTCATCAGTGATTGTCATTAAAACAAAAAAAAAATTAAATATAAGATTATTCAGATGTAGGCCTATGTCCAAATAATACAAATATTGATCTGTAGTTGCATTGTTTGTGGATGCATTTTGAACTAAAAGCAATGTATACTTGCAATCATAAATGCAAACATTTGACGAATACAGCACCGCAACCGCAATATTAATTAAATTAGAGTGATGCACATTGTGGTCTAAAATAAGAACTTGACCTCAATAGGCTTCCCCATTATGGTTATATTTAGTAATAAAAAAATACTCCAATGTCTAAATGATTAGAAACACTAGCACAGTTTTACATTTAGCAAGGATTTATTTATAAACCCAAGGCCAACATGTCAGGGCGGATGCTCCAACTGCATCCTTGGGTTAATGAGCTATGAATGATATAGTAATGCCAACACTAACAAATATCACATACAGTATTCATCTTGTTAATGTTGTTAACAGTTTAACAGCATTAAGAGCTATTTTGAAATACTATTTGGTCACCATGGTAAGTGTCAAAGTTACTTTAGAATAATGTGATTTTACAACATTGCAAGCTAAATATAAATTGCTTCATCAACAGTATGGGGTTTCTATACCATTACAAAATGTATTTTGTTTATTACAAATAAAATCACACTTTACATAAATACTTTGTAATTAAACAGGACTATCCACATTTACACTGATAAATGTTGCATTTTCAGCTGCATACACCGCAGAGGCATGGTGTTTGTCATTCATGGTGGCCCTTATACTGCAACCTTTCTGCTCTCTGCACAATTTGTATTAACTACCAATGACTTGTGTTCAGAGGGAGGGAGCCTAATCACAGTACCAATTGTGTCTCTAATGGCTTGCATCTGTTTGGGACTGACTTGAAAACATAAAAGCCTTAATCAGTGACCTTCGCTATTACTTTATATTGACCAAGGCAAAATAAGGATGGATAGTCAACATTAACGGCATTAATTAAATATTGTAGTTTTTATTATAGTCTATAAAGTAGTCTATAAGGAGTCACTTCAGTATCGATGTGCAAGTGAGTGTGTATGTGCTGTTTGTTTGTTATGCATGTTTGCCTAAACTCAGCATGTGGCCTATTTGCTGTTAATCAGTGGGAGACGCAGCTACAGTATGATTTCATATTAACTGGCAGCAAATCAATCCGTGTGGCTGACTGCTGATAAAGGCTTTAATTAGCTTTAACACTTAAATGCAGATTAGGGTATTTCTGAGCTGTTTTTTTTTTTCTTTTCTTCTTTTCAAGATTATAGTACGTGCGTTATCCTACATCAGTCTTGGCTGAGCTGTTCTCCTGGTTTGATGAGGCATGCTTAAGTTTGGTTTGAAAAAAAGCAATGATGTAGATTGCTATTCTTTAGGACGCACACACACATACATGCACATGCGCGCGCACACACTAATTTCCAAGTTAGTCAACAAGCTCAGAAATGGAAGCCATTTCATAATTTTATTCCCATAATACCCTTTCATAATACCCTTTCTTGGGAATAATACATAATTAGAATAAACATTCCTTTCCAATACACTTGTGATAGTGTGGTGAAAGGTATACTGTTTATATTACTAGTATCTGCTATCTAAAACAAATAAATCTTCCTAGTTAATGTGTTCGCCCTTTTGTTATATGAGCAACATATTACAATGTGAAATTTATGCCCCACTCCATTAGCTTTAAGCACCGCCATCATCTGAATGAAGGTGAATAGATGTACCAATCTGTATTTCACACTTCTGTGCCTTCCAAAAAATGCAGTCGCACCTTCCAAGAGCCATTAAACCAAGCCAGCATCTTGGCAGCAGCACCACGAGAGTAAAACACTACACTTGCTCTAGGAAAAGCGTTTATGTACTGACACTGTGAAGCCTAACATGACACCTGAGGACAAGCTCCAGGGTTGAGTCAACACATCGTATAAGGTGCGTAGCTGTGTTGGAGAAAGTCACATCAAATGGCAAGGCTTCGGTTTGTAACATTTGCATGCAGCCATACGTAGTTAGCCATAGAGATATTTTAAGGCCACTGTTTAGATGGGTGTTCATATAGGATGCACGTTCATAAGCAAGCACACAAAGTTGAGTAGGTGGATTTTGATACGACCAATCAAGCAGGGTAATGGGTGTTATTGTCCTCCCCCTCACACCTCCACAACATGCAAATGATATGTTATGTGACTGGGCCAGCAATCATCTATGCTATATAATTGGGCCAGCAATCATAGTAATAAATCACTGTTGTGTAGGCCACCAAGTACTGCTTTTGTCCAAATATGCATGCAAATGTATACTTACATAAAGTAAAAGCTATTGTAGAGTCTAACACACACACACACACACACACACACACACACATGCATACATTCACTTGCTGGACTTAGAGGCATTGTGCACCTTAATGCATTCAACCTTTAGTGTCTCTTGGTAATTGAGCAGGTGGGGGCAGAGAAGGGGATACTTAACAATGAATGGGTATGCACAGTGACCCTTATCACACACAGCCACACACAGCTTAGGTGTCACTGCAATCAGCCCTGCAGACGTCATGGTGACGGTATTCCACTGTCCAGAGTGTCAGCATGTGGCTTGGTAAGAGTGATTTATGTTCTCGCTGAAGGTAACACCTTTCTAAATCTGAACCCCCTCCATCTTAGGAAGTGGTGAATAGTGGTGGGAGTTCACCTGACAGTTTTATATTGGGGGGCTTATTTTTTCACTGAATTAGTTGACACCGTAATAGTTTTCTTGGGTTTGGGTTTGGTTTTATATTTAATACCGTATTCATTAAGATAGAATTACATCTGGCAGCAAATATGAAATGAATGCGTCGGCAGTTCATGCAGTATTTATTACTATGTGTTTTGGACGAAATATTTGACTGGACTAGATTGTCTGGAACTTTGCCAAGATCCTTTTTGACCGTGATCAATCGTTGGACTATGTGTTATTGGTGGATATTATAAATTCTTCATAGGTGAGTAATTAACTCAACATTTTACAGTATGTTGGTAGTCGGAATTAGAGCCCTGTACGGGCCTCAAATCTACTGTAGGCTCGAGGCCGGCACTAGCATGAGACGCTCAGGTTCCAGCCCGGCCCTGGCCGACAGCTTAATTCTCAGCCCGAGCCTGACTCTTCTTTCCCCCCCTCCCCTCCATTACACAGTCTATAGCCTACGTGTTTGCGGTAGACTTTCTCTCGGCCGTCATTATATTTTATTAACCATCAATACATTTTGTTATTAAGTTATTTTACAGTTCCTTTGTTTAGCTTTCATTGCATTTACATTGACAAGGCAGCATATAGGTGAAATACCTTACGACATAGTTTATAGCTTTAGTCCAATAACTTACATTTGTAATCATGATAAGTTACTGCATGAATATGAAATCAGACGTCATGCACACTGTACAACCGGCCATGGGTGTACAGTAGATTTAGTTTGAACATTGGGGGGGCATATAAAGCAGGGGGGTCTGGGGGTCCTGTGAAATCTACGCCTATGCAACTGGCTATATTTAAACTGATCGGTGCACAGCTAGAAATTAAACTTGGACTTCCTACCACCCATCTTGCATACTTACAATACTTCCTGTGTTTCGACTGTCAACAAAGTGAAATACCTATCCGTAAGCGGAAAAACTACAACTGGCTTCACTGGCGCAGGCCGCTCGATTGCCTTCTCGAGATCGCAGCATCTTTAAAACATCTTCCATATTTGTTTAACAATCATTAACTTATCATAGCTTCTTTTGATGTCTAAAATATAAAACCTAAAACTGGTCCGTGTGTGAACTCTGACGTGAATATTGTCCTAAAGCCTGGCCTGTGGGGCATAAATAAGTTAGGTCCGGGCTCAAATTCAGGGCTCTAGTCTGTAGGTCTACCTGCTATTGTACAGCCATGTGCACATATTGGAAAGCTGCAAACAGTCCTGATTTCTCTTGTGCGGAGAATTCAAAGCCTGTAAAATGGTATTCGGGCCAGCCATATTTCTCAAATTGTCAGACAAATTACTGAGACATCTACAAGGTTTCGTCTGCAGCTACAGTATGTATGACTTAGCAATGCCTCATATTCGTAACCTGTGGAGCTTCACTATCGCAGCCTTGCAGTAATTTACGTGAGTAATCTCTGGGGGGGATCTCTGGAAGGCTATACTTTGGATTTATATTGAGGAATTGACAATTATGCAACCACTCTCATTCTAGATCATCAGCCCTTTAAAG
Organism: Typhlichthys subterraneus; assembly: GCA_027564835.1. NCBI lineage: Eukaryota > Metazoa > Chordata > Actinopteri > Percopsiformes > Amblyopsidae > Typhlichthys > Typhlichthys subterraneus. The sequence continues at coordinate 5,402 of JAODUH010092017.1, read as the reverse complement.
GTTAATTACACTGGCTAATTGCTCGCCCTCCCATACAAGGACACTTCCCTTGGTGATGTAATTCAGTGGTAGAAACAAAATGCCTTCTGTTGGTTTAGTGATGGCTCCTGTGGAAAGGTTATGGGGCATGTCTGATCTGTTTCACTAGGGGACATGTATTGTTGGAAATTAAGTGTCTTCTTACCCCTTTGTTTAATAGGTTATTTTAAAAAGCTAGTGTCACTTCTCCCAGTGACAACATCAGTGTTTGAATTTAATCAACCTGACAAATGATATTACCTGGCATTGGCGATACTATTTATCCTTTGCAAATAAACAAATATACACAAAATAAATGATAATGTCTCCACCATAGCCTGCAGCATAACATTAGTGAGATATTTGGCAACGGGATTTATGATTTAAACCGCTGTATATTTGATCGATATTACAGGAGAGGGAGTGCACAATATCAGCATGTCTATCTTTCAGTTGTAGGTACAAATCACAACTGTTAACATAACTGTTAACTGTTAACATAACTGTTAACATAACTGTTAACAAATAATACATTTGTGGTCAGCCCAATAAACTTATAATTTACCCTAGAGGGATATTCACCTCAACTCACAATGGGTTAACCTTAGTAGGAACCAATCAGCAGCTATTGCAGCTATGAAATGTACATACAGTAGGGCGTGTGTGTGTGTGCGTGTGTGTGCGCGCGCGCGTATGCCCAAATCCAATGGATCACCACTTTTGTTTTCCATTCTTTTCAAGACAGCATCTGGTATTCAATGGTAGAGTTTTTATTTCTATTTTTATTTTTACAAGAAATATTAGTAGCATTAGACTGGACAGTAATAGGTCTCCATTCCCCCCACAAGGCCGACTCCCAAGCAGCTTATCCATTCAGCACTTCCTTCTGGATGTCCTTTACAATAGGGCAGCGGTCATAGGATATAGATAAATGTTCAAGCAGGAAGTGAACCACCAGGGAAACTCCTGAAGTGATCTTTCATTGCAAGCTTGGCACAGCGTGTGTGTCCTCTCTCCCATATATTTCATAATTATGAGAACCCTGAGTCAAGCCTGCTTACGACACATGAATGCCAACGATTATAAAAGCAAACTGAAAGGTTTCTAAATTGAATCTTTAGACTGACTGGTAGAATAACATGTCAAAATCTGGAGACTGAGCAAACCTCTTCCCTGAATGATTTACATATAAATGATGCTGCAGAGTAACAGAACACGTTTTGTCGTGTGGAGCTTCAGTAGTAGCGCAATGAGTGGAAAATGGCTCCGTGCTTTCTCAGCAGAGCAATTCCCTCTAAGAAATGACACATCAGAGGCGTCTTTCCCAATTCCATGAGAGTCGTTATTCAGCTGCTGTGTTGAAAATCAGTGTGTAATACCCATTTATGATGGCCATAAAGTGGAGTGAACCCTGATGTATGAAGATAATGTTATCTTGAGACATACAGCATATTACTTAGATGGTTGCAGTGCTTTCCCTGTCAGGCAATGTCTACTATACTGCAAAATGAAGTGTCATTCCTGTAACTTCCAAGTACAAGTGTCATTGAGCAAGGCAGTAGATAATCCCCAATCTTTCAGCAATTTTGCTGAAAACATTGACTAACATCAACCTATAGGCGCTATACTGTATCTCTGCACACAGCCTTCAGGAAATGTGATATTTTTAAACCAATAGGCCTACATTTATGTGGGACAAACTCAATATATCTCCTGATTTAAAAGTAAATATCTTGATTAAATGGAAACTCATCTTTATACACAATTTCTGTAAAACATAGGTTAGAAAATATAATATATTATTACACAAGAGTAAAACTGCATCACAGGGAAAATGCTTACATCACATGGCTTGTGTGACCTGTAATCCTAAATGGTTGCTTCATAAAGTGTGACTTGGACATGTATGAGCATTCCTTGTCCATGTCTACAAAAGCATTTTCCCAAGCTGTTAAAATGAAGTGGAACTCAACTGTTTTAACCATGACAAGGTGCTCGCTGCATCAGTATATTGAAATGGAGAGGATATTTGTTTGATAATATTGATCCCAGGAGAAAGCATTGCACACAGACACTTCACATGATAAGTCTCCAGGAAAGTCATTGTAAGGACAGAAATTGAGTTTGACATTTTGGATTTATGAGAATATACAATATGGCTGAATGATGTAGGAGCAAAACCCTGTGCGTCACAATAACGGGTTTATGAAATCAAAGGGATTGTTTTATTTTCCTTTCCATTTAACTTGTATGTTCTGGGTTGTATGTACAGCATTACCGTGTTCACACAGCACTACCATGTTAACAAGAGACAATCACTCTTAATCCCACAGATGGTAGATTCCCACCAGTGGCCTCTTGGCCAAACACATACACCCAATGTCTGAACTCAGGGTTCCTCCGTACTGTAATTAGCATGATTACTATTGCAACAATACATCATCAGTACATTGGCTACATCTAAAAGCAAATTACATCAAATGCATACAAATAACAAATACATAAAAATAATGAAACATACAATGATATTAAAAGCAAACTAATGATTATGTTTTAAATGTTAGAAAAAAACATAAGTTGCATCAAATGTAATGTAAACTGTCCACAGGTGGCTTAAGCAAGACTGAAAATCACGTGCATGACCAACACTACACGCAGGTCATGATAAAGGGAAAACTGTCATACCAAAAGGCACATTCGCCATAGACACTACAATAACACAATGCACAGCTGTGAATGATGAACACACACACACACACACGCACACACACACACACAAAATCAAGAGATCTATTAAATGTGACAGTGGCAATATTATTATACAAGCAGACGGTCTCCTATACCAGTAGACCCACCCAGCAAAACCAACATGATCAAACACCAGGAAAGGGTCATGAGGGCATGTTCCAAAACACTGTAATACGCCATCCCAACACTCGTTCAAAGCTCCCAGCGCTCAGCTTGTGCAGGTGAGCTTAGAAACACATGAAGAAAGGTAACTTTGCAACTAGAAACCCGATGTGACCAAAAGTTAAGACGCGTGAGTCTTTTTCCCATGGATCGCACAAAGTGAACAGGATGGGATGGCAAAGATGGCCTATTATTGCAATAATCCCCTCAAACGCTGTGTAGGAAATTATTTATGTGCATTAATAGGCCAAGTGGGGAAAGATGGCAGATTGTGTTACTGTTTCTGTGTTTGTGCATCTGGGGAGCTTGGGCGGTGTGGAACAAATCTCATCGTTATACACCTAAAGGTCTGCATTGGCAGACACATCTCTCACATCATCAGATCCTCTGTTATGCATTTACAGTGATTAGCAATAACATTAGATGTTTTGGGGACAATGTGCCACTCTGGTCAAATGTTAAACCACAGCCATGGATATGCTGGACTCAGAGGTGCCCTGCATGTGTTGTTGTTTTTGTCTCAGGATACTGCTCTCCCTGGGGTGCTGTGGGTTCAGCAGACACTTTAGGGTCACCTGTTATATAATCTTTATTTAATCCGCACCATGCATTATGTTGTTCATACTGAACGTATCTGCAGTAGAGGTTGCCTGATATATTCTTCGTCTAAAAATAGATTATTCCATGCAATATTAAGGAAAGTGGTTTCATCTGTATGAACTGTGATAGGTAAATGATCTAAAATGTATTATAACCATGTTAAGGAATAACACCAGTGCGCGATCATGTAAAGTGCTCAGAGGGAAAAAAAACAGTGTTCATTTTTTTAACACTGGTGTATTACTGTGGAACCGCCTTCCATTGGATATCCAGTGTGCACATATGAAAATACATTATAACATACAGGTTAGGACTGTTTTATGGAACAGGGTAACATAATTATGTATTAACATAATCACCTTTTAAAATTATGTTTCATTCTGATGTTATTTTGTGTTCTTTATAGTAATTGATGTATTGTGTCTTGTATTTAACATCATGTGGCCGTGTTGGAAATATGTTTTTTTTACTTTATCTACTTCATTCACATCATATAATCCAATAATAAAATTAAATAATATCAAGATCCTGATCTCTTTTTTAAATATGATATAGGCTACATTACATAATGGAGATTTATCACTCAGAAACTTCAATCTCTAAATATATTTTAAACATAAATAAGAATTGGTTTTCCATGACTTTTCCCCAATAATTTTGGGAACCATTGCTACTTATCTTGATGAACTTTCAACAGAGCCCTATAACATTCAAGCACTACGCCTCTGGCAGCTGCCCCAGCCATGTCACACACTGGGTTTTTTCCTGCTGTGGTCCATTCAAGATGACATCATAAAACATATACTTCCATGAAAACAAATTACTTTTATAGACATTATTGTTGAAATATGATCTACCTTGAGTGACCTCATTTCTAGAGGGTCACTTATTTAAAAACGTTCAAAATAAAACAAATAGGTGGTACATTTATTGGTTATTGTATATTGCTAACTCCCATATGGAGTAACTTAAAAATTAACATGAAATATAAGGTTTTTCATATATGAATATGAAAAACCTATACTTTTTCAAGCTGTATCTGTCCAATGAATTACTTAATTTACCAAAAGACCTTGGCTAGTTCAATATTTTATATGTTACTGCCAGTGTCACTGTTACACTTCTTACATCACAGTGCCAGTTTTATATTATAAGGTAATATGACACAAGCTTGGAAGCCAAATTGACTACGAGGACAGACCTGCTTCAAAAAGGGACTTTTATACTTTTCTGTAGTATATGTATAAGGTACAGTGCAAGATATTGATTGAACCACGAACCATGTACATTTGTAATGTACGTGGTGTAAACACATAAAAAACAAGGCTGATGTTACACAAAGAGCAAATTGTAGGTATAGAATAAAAAAAGTTCTTTGTTTTGTTACTAAATTAATTGAAATCCCTTATATATCCCAATTATTCTGGCACGGGCATAACTGTGAAACCCAGTACAGCAAAGTGTTGCCTGCAATGCAGTTGTAATTAAAAAATACTTTCACGATTATCTGTCTCTGTATTTGTGTGGACAATAGTTATACCGGAAATCATTATATATCAGGCAAATGTATTATTTTGAACTAACAAGATGGTTTATTGTTTATATTTTCAATGAAGGTGAATGGCAGTGAACAGAATGCCAGGTTACAAAACAGGAAGGAGTTGTGCAGTGTGTTGAGCAACATTCACATGGCTACAGTGATGGCTCCTTCTCTGGAAATTAGGGAGGGCTATTGTTTGGTGACTCATTAAATTATGGAGGACCAGGACTGCCATAATAAAAAATAAATAAATAAAAAAATATATAAAAGTATAAATAAATAAATAAAAGTATAAATAATTAAATAAATATAAAAATAATTGAAAAAATAATTT
>JAODUH010092006.1:0-14314 GCA_027564835.1 Typhlichthys subterraneus | reverse complement strand
AGACTAGACCAGCATGTTCACATTTATATTTACATTCCTGAGTTTCCTCAACATGACTTGATGTATGAAAAGTACTATTCTTATGTTCTAGACTGAAGAAAGAGCTGGAGCTGCAGAAAGAATGTGAACTGGAGCTTCTCTGGGAGACCCTCAACTCTGAAATTCAGTACCTACAGTCAGTAAGTTACAATACAGCATCATATTGTCCTTAAGTTAAAAATAATTCGTTTTTGATATGCAGAGCAGAACAAATTGTGGAGTTTGGAAAATTAAGATGGTTTTGGTTTTATTCAGAAAATTATCTAGTTACTCAGAGCAACATTTTCTCTTTGAATGTTCTAAGCAATGTCTCTTTTCTGAATGAGGTCATAGAGGCAGAACATTGGTGTCATAAAAGAATACATGTTATATAAATCACTTTGCTAACAAAAGAATTGACTTTTTTTTCTCACAATGAATGCACTTCTTAAGTGTTTTCCAAGTGTTGACCTGAAGACCTATAACGATGTAGTCACTTACAGTAGAATATGCTAAAGACAATTTAGTCCGTTTTCCGTGTTAGCAATTTTAATAAATTAGTTATCACTGTTAATTTAGCTTAATTTGCTGTATAATTTTTTTGTGGATGTATCACACAAACATTTGTCTATATACAGAAAGTGAACAACCAATGCAGTCAACAGCAATGAATGCAAGCCACATGATTCTCAACAAGAACTGTTCTGTTATACTTGTTATATAAATGTTTTATACCAATCTTCTTTGAAAAGGTTAATACTAGAGAGAAAGAATTAATTATATAAACAAGAAAAAAAAGGCAACAGCAATGTTTGTATCAAATATAGGTTGTATTGTTGTTAGGATAGTTTGCTGTTAATATTTGTTCTGGTTATGTCAACAAACTCCAGAAGAAGTACTGTTAACTAGAAGTTTATTTAAACTATTTCACTGGTTATTGTGAAGACAATATATTTAATACATTTAAATCTAAAAATGTAATCCGTTCAGATATTTTCAAGTGTTATCTGATTTTAAATAAAAAACAAGTAAAGGCATGCAACTTTACCGTGTTCTAAGAGCACTGCTTTTACAGGTCATATATTTTACAGGTCATACTTTTTGTTAGGGGTAACATTTCCCAATTTAACATGAATTTGGATTTACACAATTGGATTAGATTTTTCATTCCTTATGCTTATGCCCTACAATATCTTTCACATCTGCAATAGCTACAGGTATCTACATACTTTTGCCTTCATCTGTTGATGTTGATCCAATTGGAAAGCCAGACTTGAGTCAAGTTTGGCTTATAAGAAGGAAATGAAGAACAGACAGAAAGTTGTGAAAAAGTGTTTTTGTGGTTTTCTTTTCTATTTGTGTTTGAGAACACTCTTGAGTGACGTGACGTCAGGCACTGGGAGTTCTTCAAGAAACGGAGTGGCTGCTAAAGTCTTGTCGACAATGATAGCATCACTGTCACACCCCTCTATTGCTTTGCAATAATGTTAAGTGTATAATAAATACATGCGTTTGACGACTGTGGTTAATTAGCCATCACACTATTTTATTTGTATAATTATCATATTCATTCTTTTCAGACATTAAAGTAAAATACCCGTTTTATCATAAAATCTATTGAAATTATTATTGATATTTTCACTACTACATTTGAATAACATTTTAGAAAAATATTCTGCATTGTGCCACGTTTATATAATGTGTAATAACGTCTTACCAGCGAAATTGTGTCACATTTTGAAATAAAACATATCTAGATGTCCCTCTACTGACATCCAGTGGGTTAAACTGTCATTGCACCTTCACCATGATCTTCCCTGCTACTGACAAGCATTTTCATAATTGATGGTTTAGTGGGATGGGTTCATGCTAGATAACTCTCCGGGGTCATTTCCCCTCTGATTAGAGTGACTGCTGATACATTGATATTGACTGTCAATGGTAAATGAGCTCTTGCAGTCTTCTTTGCCAATGACCTCATTTTGCGACCACTGGGTTTGTTGTCAAGCAGAGGTAAATGGCAGCACTATCGATATGCCTGTTTGACTAATAAGCGGTGGTTAGTCTCATTGCACTGGTACTATAGTGCAGACATGATTATCAGACCCCACCTTTCCACCCAGTATATTTATATTATTATGCCAATCACCAATAGGCTACAATTAATTGCATCTAGACTGAACATTATTTTGACCCAGCACTGTATTTATATACCAGGGATTTTCAACAAATGACCCTAATTTTAAGTAACAGTAAAATCACTATCTTTACATTTTGTTTTATATTTTTAGATTATTTGCTATAGAAAAGCGGTGATTCCTGGAATATACAGTAGATGGCGACAATACGATGAAAAGTACCCAGCAGCCACTATATTTGAAAGTAGAAGGAACCATTGTGGTACGCTAGCTAGCTGCGTCGGTGTGGCACCAGCTGACATTTAGAAGGTGTACGGAAATGTTCATTTATAATACATAACTTGCACTAAGACACTGGTGTTTCTAGTTTATATGAAATATATATGTTTAATGTGTATCTACTACTAGATCATCTATGGCAGCACCAGAGCTCAGATTGGAGCTGGAGAAATTTTTGGAAAGTCTGAATATTGAGACGACCTGCATAGAGCACCCACCGGTAGGCCGATGTAAACTACTATTATACACAATCACACAATCATAGTGTTATTGATGCCTTCAGCCTAGTCCATCTGCCTACTGGTTTACAAGGTATATCTTGGACGTGGACGTTCCAAGTTCCCATTCGTGCTCGAAAAACGAGTAGGCTCAGAAACGGCAGGGGTTTGTACTCTCATGCAAAAAACAAAACACCTACTGTCAACAGGCATCATCATGATTTTAGTTTTGCTGCCGTTTATTTAATCTGTTCTTTTCCACATCCTTGTTTGATGCTTATCGCTGCAGTGATTTACAGTTACCACTAGAGGTCAGGACAGCGTGCTTTTGAAAAGTAATTGGCATCCCCCTGCAACGTAGTTGTTACTTTCAGCTGATTGCTAAATAAATACGCAACTACTTTTTTAATGTTTACATTTGTTGATGATTATAATAATAATACAACTAATAACAATAAAGATGTCCTATCATCTATGGCCATTCATTGTATCAGGTAGTATGATGGTAGTATTTTGATCTCTCTCTCTCTCTCTATATATATATATATATATATATATATATATATCTCTTGCCATGAGGACTGAATTTGATAAAGAATGGTTTTAAGTACTTATGTTTTTGAGAGAAGATGCAGTAACTAGAAAGAATTGGGAATGGGTCATGGATATGGTGCCAGGAAGATTAAGGAGATGTAAGTGGCTGGTGCCACATATGTTATATATTGGGTGTACACTAATAATGAACAATGTGGTTGTTCTTGAACCATCAAAAGGCCTTTTGGCTAAATTGCAGGTGCATATAGTTAAATATTCTTTGGGGGGGTAGATTTCATTGGATCCCACATAACCCGTCCCACATAAAGTGGGACGTGTTAATTCACTTGGAGAGTAGGAAAGTATCTTTTAGATTACAGTTCATTCAGAGTTTTTTTTTATGGACCCAATAACCTGATATGGAGGCAGGTAGCAGATCTTATTTTGAGGCAGGTTGGAAATTTGGGCTATGGAAGAGGACTGTTTTTTACGAAGTGTGGTGGTTTGAGTCGTGGGGGAATTCCCCCCATATTATACAAGTATAATTGATGCATGGACACTGCTAAAATCTTTCAGGATAGAATTAAATGTATCCCTACATAAATTGCCTGAAGAGCAACTGTGTGGATCAAGTCCGATGGACACTGGTCCTTTTCCAAAAATGATAGCCAGTTTGAATATAACGGAAGGGGAGCAGACGTCAATTGCAATGATTGTCGGAGGGCTAACAACAATAAAAATGGACTCTGTGAGTGGAAAAGATCTATACAATGGTGTGGTTATAATGTTGAATTTGATAAAGATAAAAGATAAAGCAGACACACCGTTTTAACATAGAGCTGGATCTGAGGCCAGCTTGGAGAGCGCTGTTTAAACCATCGTTGACCAAAGTGTAGGGGATTTACAATGGAGAATACTACATGGAATTATTGCTGTCAATGCTTTTATATCTGTGCTTAATCCAGTGGTGCAGAGTACTTGTCCCTGTTGTTTAGAAAGAGAGACAATATTTCATTGTTTTCATTGTAGACTTTGTGATATGTTTTATATATTGACTTCTCTGTTTGGTTTATTTTAAGAAGTTTTTAGCTAGCGTGTTTTCTTATTGTTGATATTGGTTATTCTAAAAGAGAAGTGTCAATTGTTAAACTTTTTGATTGGGCAGGCAGAACTGGCTGTATACACTATCAGAAAACAAGTAGAGACTGATAGAGATCAAGACGTGTCATCAGTGTTCAAAGGGACGGTGAAGGGTAGATTAATGCTAGAATATACTTTTTATAACATGATGGAGGGGAGTTCAAGAGGGTGTGGGATTATAAAGGAGCTTTGTTTGTGGTAAATACTGACGGAATTATATTTTTTATGTAAAAAAAAAAAGGTGTTCTATTTGATTGAACCATAAAATGGATTATACTGTTGCCTAATTAAAGTGCTGTAAATCTCTCTCTCTCTCTCTCTCTCTCTCAGGTGTTCACAGTGGATGAGATGATGCCCCACCTCCAGGGCGTGAGTGGCGCTGTGACGAAGAACCTTTTCCTGAAAGACAAGAAGAAGAAAGGCCTGTGGCTCGTGTCTGCACGCCACGACAGGCAGGTCAGCATAGGAGGAGTCCCGACACTCGCTGTTTACGAGCAAGTGGTCACTACATATTTATATAACCCTTATGTATATAAGGGCTATATAAATAACATTTACTTCACTATTCCACTATTGCAATTTATTTGGACATTGTGGCTGTAAATGACAGTTTATTATCTGTTCAGTTGACAAATGAGGCTTGTTTTAAATGTTGTATGTATGTATATTTGGTTGTATAACTTCTGTATATGTTTTATACCTCATATGTTTGAAGCTACTTCTTGGCCAGGTCTCTCCTGAAAAAGAGATTTTAATCTCAGTGAGATTGCCTGGTTAAATAAAGGTTAAATAAATACAAAATAAATAAGACTAGGGCAGAAAAGGCATTGCTGATTGGACATAATGTCAGTTGGAGATTTCAATGACCAAAATGTAACTGTCCTGTCTTAAAGAACAAAAAATAATTATTACTCCAAGCTCTGGTGCCGCCATAATTTATCTAGTACTTAGTAGATATACATTTAAAAAATGTTTAATATAAACTAGAAATGTATAGAAATATATTTATAAAAAGGGCTATATAAATAACATTTACTTGACTAGGGCAGAAAGGGCATTGTCATTTGGAGATGTTTCCATGACTGAAACTCCATGATCAACATCCCACAATGTTTCATCCATTGTGTTTCTGTCCAGGTGAACCTCAATGACCTGGCCAAGAAACTGGGTGTGGGCAGTGGCAATCTCCGTTTTGCTGATGAGGCTGCCATGTTGGAGAAACTCAAGGTGCACAGAGCAGCAGCTGTTAATGTTATACCATACATGTGTAATTGCACTCATTGTAAGGCGCTTCAGACCAAGTGTCTGTTAAATTACATAATTGTAAACAAAGCAAAAAAAATATATAATAATTTGTAAAATAAGAATACAAATATGACGTTTCTCAAAAATGTTTGAGAGATTATTGACTTTCCACGTAACTCACTGGGGATATTACAACCACTCGGAAAACCTATTGTTAAGTTACTGTAGTGAAGAACGTCATTACTCCTGGCTGGACCTGTGGTGCATGCCGCCGTAGCTCTGTGACTATATGGGTGCCTTGGGAGACCTGGCTTTGAATCTGATCTTTCCCCAATATTTCTAAGCATTATTACTCTATGAAAAAAAGAAACTGTCTCTGTCCCGTTCTAGCGGTCTTGTTTTCTAAAAGAACCACACAAAAATAACACAATTTAACAAATCAAATCAAAACTCCATGATATAAAAAATAAATAAATAACTTTTGTATGTGTTTCCACTCATTGTCCACTTCCACTCTCTCTCTGCTTCCAGGTGGGCCAAGGTTGTGCTACTGCACTGGCTCTGCTCCAGGATAGGGAGCAGAGCGTCAAGTTCGTCCTGGACAGCGATTTGATTAACGGGGGGCACGAGAGGGTCTACTTCCACCCCATGACCAACGCTGCCACCATGGGGCTCGCTCCGCAAGACCTGCTGAAATTCCTCAAGGGAACGGGTCACGAACCCCTCCTGCAGAGCTTTGATTAGGAGAGATGCTAATCGGGCAGCGACACAATGCTACAATGAAAACAATGCGTGATCTTCAGTAAAAGTGAATTGCAATCTGCCTCGGAGGACTTGTCATTAGAGGGTACGTTTTCGTTTGGTTTTCACCTTGGTGTGTCTGTGTGTCTGGCTGTCAGCAGTCAGAGACATACAGACAGACAGCTGTCTCAAAAAGCCATTGACAGATTCTCATTAGATTTAGTTGGAAGTCTCTGGCCGAAGACCAAGGACAAATCCATCTGAATCGATGAAGCATGTTGTGTTCTTCTTTATCACTTAGAGCTAGGGTGGAAAATCAGTGGAAGGTTTTCAGTGAAAGCCGTTTTTTGCCTTCCTGCTTTTATTTCTTTTTTTTTTCTAAATTGACATTTTATTTATCATTATTCTTTATGGATTGATCAAATGGGTTTATACATTTTGTTTACTTTACATTTTATCAGCATCGACATTAGCTGATAGGCCATCTAACCTGATTCAGGCATTTATGCAGGTTTTTAAAAAGCAAGATTTAAAATTGTATAGTTAAAAATGCTATATGTATTTTGAAAACAATTCAGCTAAAAATGTTTGCAGTGATTCACATTGTAAAGCCTGTCTTTGCAGTAGCTATACAATAAGAGGAAGACTTTATTATGTGTTGAAAGTGAATAGTGTATTTTTCAGGTTTTTCCAGGATTGCAGGCTTGGCTCACGCCTCTTAAATTTGAATTCAAACCTCTCCCATTCAACAGAGGTTCAAGTTTTTCTTGATTAAGATTTTTTCTTTCTCTCTGTGTGTGTGTCTCATCACACCGTAAAAACAATTACCTCGGCAAGTTATTCAATCACCAGTCCACTCCACAGGGTGATTGATGTAGCCTACACATAAACTACTGTAATGTATCTAATAGGCCCATAGGCTAGTAACTACAATATATAGCCTATTTCGTGGTGGGAACCATGAGCTTTTTTTTTTTTCTTCCTTCCATGGAAAGTATGACATCACATTTTAGTCATTGCCACAAGTGTCAAAGATTAAGATAAACTTCTAACATTATGTGTGTGGGAAAATAAACTTGTCCGGTGTTAACTGCGTATCATGTTACGTTATAGTGTTGAAATATGTTAAGTGCAGAAATACTTGTTAGATTTTACAGGAACTGGGTGGTGATACTGTAGCCTACATATCAAGTGGGGACCTCTCATTACAGATATAACGCGACCGCACAACCCATCTGGGAGGTTCAAAGGGGCGTTTTGGCAGCCCGTATCAACTCTTGGCGCCCGTCAAACCGTACATTTAATGTTCTACCCTGCCATTAGGCCTAAGATGTGCCTCACACATTGATTCCCAAACCCATCATCAGTCTCAACGTAATAACAATTTTCAGGAAGGGATAGAGATCCGTCTTTAAGATTTTGAGACAGTTGAAATTAGTCCCCCACGCTTGGGTTGTGTTATTTTAATTTCTGCTGTGACTTCTGAAAACAGATTATTGAAGGAACATGTTACAGTGGAGAGTGTATGCCACATTGCAGCATCGCTTGTGTGATGCAGAGGCATCTTTGTGATATCTACAGAAACCTTTGGCTGATCTACACCAGCTAACTTGATCCACCAATTTAATTGGCTGGTTGTACTGTAACCGGCTGCAATAGGCTAGCATTCCGCAGTGCTGGCCCACATAATAATCAGTTACATTCCTGCCAACCAACTATTTGGTGTTGTCACATGTAGCCTAAACACGGCACACCTATCTGTATGAGGGAAGCTGTCAAGTTTTTGTTTTTATTTAAAAAAAAGTGACTCCTTCTGCTTGGATATGTGCCAATATATTCTCATAAACTCATTCTCATAAACTAATGTTATGTTATAAACATATTTCAACATATTTTTAATTGTTTACATATGTTGTAAACAATTACAACATATGCAATTGTTTACATATGCTGTAAACAATTAAACTTGGCCTGAGTGACTAATGCAATTAAAAAAGGCGAAGTTTAAATAAATGAATGCCTCCTGGTTCTATGATTAGAATACATATGGACCTTTATTTTGAAAAGGTTTAATCGGAAGTTCATTTCACCTGCTGGGTGGGAGCTTGACGGTTGTGTGATAGAACCAGCGGTAACGGTAGCCGATGTTAAGGTCTACGACGTCTTCAGCATCTTTATCCACTCTGCGCCCATCTGATCTCTGTAAGTAGCCTAATCTATTATGCAAAAAACTAAAAAGACGTGGGTCTATCTACCTAACGAGGTATCGTGCTGGGGCTAAGAATCTAATAAAGTTAAATCTGAGAAATTGAAGATACGCATGTACCTGCACTGACGCATGTGCGGGTCGTAGTCGTAGTAAACGTGTGTGCCTGCAACAGAGGTTGCGCTGCGCATAGTATAGCCTATGCTTCTGTGTATAGCCTAGTTATATGATTATAGCGCGTCTGATTATACTGGCCATGTATTTTAGTTGCATCTACACCGCACATTCTTACCCACTACAGCTTGCTGGGACTAATAAATCTGCGTATCCAATTCAAAACCATGTGCCGAAGTGGTTAATACAATGAACCAGAAAGCCTCACGCGTCGATTCTTCTATATTTGCACATTAATAATCAGTGTTCATTATTATGTTGGATGTGGTAGCGTAGGCGACATGCTTAACTGTAGTCTATATGGGAAATATGCTAAGATGTGGGAGATTATTGCCTACCACTACAGTGACATCACGTAGTGTTTGGTTTTGATGCATGATTGATTATTGGCTTGTGCAGGTTACCCTTGACAAACAATTGCAAGTCATTCATTCTCGGTCTGTTCAACTTGCATAGAAGCTGATTTGTTCATGTAATATTTGCACATTATTGTTTATATTATTTAGTTGACGCTGCTGTAGGCTAAGATCATGGAGATTTAATTAGATAAACTAGATCCTGACAGCGTTATAATGAGCAAAATGGTTTTAGGGCACCTGCGTCAGCAATGCTATTACCTTAAAGATAATCTTAGAAATAGCCTAACGATATAACGAAGTAAGCTGCGGCATATATTTTTTGTTATTTATTTCTTCAGTAGCTTTTATACCACTTAAGTTGTTCGCCATGTATGGTGATTTAAAGGGACACTCTGCTCGCCTTTGTCCCACGTTGTTTGGGAACATATAACGGTGTGTGCGTGTGTGGGGTTGGGGGGCGTGGGAGGGGCTCGCTGGTTTCAACCAATCACGGTTGTTGTTTTGTTTTCAGACTCACACTCGCTCATTTGTTTTTACAAAAACATTTCAAGGTTCCAGTGGTGAAGAAGTAAGATATAACAAAGCACACATACATTCACGATTCACATGCTTGATATTTTAGTAAAGTGTGGTATTTCTACATGCTGTACATTACATATTTGTGATGTCAGCACTAAACCACAGCTACTGTGTATTACACGGTTCCTATGTGCGTGCATGCGTGCGTGAGCGTGTGTGTGTGCACGCGCACATCACCTTGACACCCAAAATAGGCCACTAATCATCTCATCAGCCCGTCTTCCTTATTAATGCAGCCAGGTTTGCATGTGTTTTCTTACATTACGCCGCCTCTGTAAAATCTACGCTAAGCCGCGGCCCCCTTAGCTTGATGTGCCTCCATTCAGGGCGAGTATAGGACTTATGGAGAGAGGGAGATATGACAGCCTGGATGTCTGATGCTTGTTGGTGTAGTGGGGTGGGGTGGGGGGTGGGGGGGGGAAGACACATGCAGCAAATAAACTGCCTGATCACGGAGCTCAGTGAAGTGGCCTGGCTAAATGTGATCCACGCTGCTGCTGAGCTGCCTCAACCTGATATCCAGCAGATGTTGGACGGCCGAGGATGACAGTAACCTGGATCAACATCCCACACGTGTTCCTGGTCTGGATCAACATCCCACACGAGTTCCTCACATGTGTTCCTGACCTGGATGAACATCTCACACGTGTTCCTGACCTGGATCAACATCTCACACGAGTTCCTCACACGTGTTCCTGGTCTGGATCAACATCTCACAGGTGTTCCTGGTCTGGATCAACATCCCACACGAGTTCCTCACATGTGTTCCTGACCTGGATGAACATCTCACACGTGTTCCTGACCTGGATCAACATCTCACACGAGTTCCTCACACGTGTTCCTGGTCTGGATCAACATCCCACACGAGTTCCTCACACGTGTTCCTGACCTGGATCAACATCTCACATGTGTTCCTGACCTGGATGAACATCTCAAACGTGTTCCTGGCCTGGATCAACATCTCACACGTGTTCCTGACCAGTACCTAAATTGCCATTAAAAACTGACAGCTCTCTGACACCAGTAAAGTAATTCATATGAGCTTAATAGTCTAATACCTAGAGCTGTACACCTTTCTGTGGCTATACAGTATGTGCTACTGCGGGGTTAGCAAGTTAGCTAGCTAACTAGGTATTCTGCGCTAACAAGTAAGCTTGCCAATAAGATGTACGTAGTGCAGTAATTGTGTCCCGAGGGGAGTTCTTAGTTCTATTTGGGTTCAATTGTTTTCTGAGCTTGTCAGGGTGCACATGCATGCTGTGCGTGCATGTTTGTGTGTGTAAGGTAAAGGTAAAGGTGCTTTTATTGTCACACACATATACATGTTGCGAAATTCATCCTCTGCATTTAACCCATCCCTCAAGGGAGCAGTGGGCAGCCACTATGCAGCGCCCGGGGGCCAACTCCAGATATGTGCCAGTGTCTCTGGTCAGACGACACTGACTGGACGGTGAACCTAACATGTTTTTTGGATGTGAGGAAAACCGGAGCACCCTGAGGAAACCCACGCAGACACGGGGAGAACGTGCAAACTCCACACAGAAAGGCCGGGACGACACCTTGTGTGTGTGTGTGAGACATCTAGTAGTATAATGTCATATAGAACTACTTTAACTACATACGTAATGTGATTCTCATTATTATAGAGACTGCAACTGTATATTACATAATTGTAAATACATTCTACTAGAACAATAATATGCTATTTAGCCTTGTGATTAAATCCTGATGCTGCGAGCTTCAGTTTGATATAGCCCGAGTCTGGGCAACTTGTAAATCGCTGTGCTTCAGTACTTGGTCTCGTGTTGTGGGCAGTACAGTAGCAGGGGGGTGTATACTAGTTTAGTTACTTGCCTTTGTGTCTTTTGTGGACACCTACAGGGCATAGAGCAACAACACCACAGCGGTTCTGACAATGTGCCCAATGTGCCCAAACAGTTGTGGGGTTGAATCTAGCTGACTGTGGTTGAAGTTGGCAACTCCTCTCTCTATATTTGTGTAGTCTGTCTGACTCTCTCTCTCTCTCTCTCTCTCTCTCTGTCTCGCCCACCAGTGTTTGCTTTCCTTCAACTGGGAGTTCTGTGCAGCCGACGCTGGTATATCGCCATGGTGACACAGCTTTGTCGCTAGGGGTGACCTGTCAGAAATGCGTGCTGCTGTCAAACAAGAGTTTACACATAGAGATAGGCAGACAAAGTGACTAGATGTTTGTGAGGTGACTGATTTAGTTAGTTTATTTGAACCTGTGTAAACGAGCAGCAATGTCAGCAACTGGGTTTATCTACTTACCGTAATATGCAGTTTTTATGTAATTAGCAGGTATTATACAATAATAATGTCCAAATCACTTTGTCAAAATATTTGTTGTCTCTAAAGGTGTTGTTCTTTAGACAATTTTGTAACACATAACTGATAACTTTAAACTGTTTGTTGTCAATAGATTTACACACAATGATAGTAATTATAATAATAGCTCCATCATTCATTCATCTGGAAGTTCTATTCACAGACACGTTTTGTAAGAACATTTCTTAAATTGAGTAAATACTGCAATTGTTGCCCATGTGGTTGATTCAACATTCCAGCTGTAATTATGAAGACCACATATTGTTTGTTTGTTATTGTGCCACATGTTGGATATGTCACTGTTAAGTTCTCCAGTTCGCATGATCAATCAATCAATCAATCTTTTTTTTATAGCACTTTTCATACAAAGCAATGTAACACAGTGCTTCACACTATAAAAGCATTGCAGTGATCATGATACAAAAGCCCACAAGTGCTTCTTCTGTGAAAGATGTGTTGCCACAAACTAAGTGACATCGTTGTCTTGTCTGTTGTGAGCTCAGTCTGTCTTATGAAATTGTCCTAAAATCACAAAACTCCTGTGTGTGCGTGCGTGCGTGCGTGCGGTCAATCGTTCGTTCATGCGTGTGTGTGAGTGTGAGTGTGAGATTTACCGCAAGGCTTCCAGAACCCCATGGTACTTATCAGTATTGTAGTATCGTATGCTTGTATACTGTACTAACTGTATGTAATGTTTTAGCAGAATTTTAGCAGAACAACTCTCACGCTGTGAGGGGACCTTTACTCTATGATAGCATATTGTTCGCTTTGTTGATTAATTATTTGGTCATTTAATCTAATCATTACAGTAAATTTTTCATTGAAATGTTTAATAGCCTACTTACTAGTTATTGCTTGGTTAAAAACATACAGTTCACAGAACAAAAACACTTATTTGGTTTATTTCTTCCCCAATTCTTAGTTTTTGATCACTTATAACTTTTTTTTCTGTTCATTATGGGATTAGAGTAAAGCATTTTGTGAGTTTTGTCTTTGACTAGGGAGGACACTATGTTCAATGGTTGATTGCAATAATGGTGATTGACATTCACTTTGTCATTGTCAACAGTGCCAAGTACATGGAACCTGCTACATAGAGAGTAGAACATTGATTTTAACAGCTCTGATCTGAATGATTTCTCGCCACATGATCGATTGTCATTGCAGTATGTTTGCGGGACAAAGGCCAGGCGTCCTTCTCTGCTGTGGCTGTTGTTCTGTGTAGATATTGTAGAGAGAATCCTTTTGAATGCGGTGGGATGTAATTCAACTCTCTCGCGCTTTAACTGTATTCAAAACGACCGTTTCTATTAGGATGAGGATAATCATGTTGTGGGCCCACATTGTGTTCCATATTGCATCCACAGTGTGTTGAGAGAGAAGGGAGCAGGTGACTTTGCAGAAGGACAATTAGATTAGACCGCGGAGGTCGTGACCTACTGGATATGAGCTGGACCGCTGACTAACAGCACCTCCATTCCAGTCCGAGGTCGAGCCAGAGGTCAACACACACACACACCCGCAGCCCTGTTGACTCGCTAGCCGTACAGCGGCGCGCCTCGTCCTCCACCTCCCGCCCTTTAACTCCCATATCCTTCCTTCTGTCACTCCCTCGTTCACTCTCTCCTCCCACCCTTCATTCCTGGTTTCCCTGCAACCTCCCTCCAGCGCTTACTCACTCCTTTTCTCCTGTTTTCATTCTCTCCCTCCCTCTCCCTCCCCCTCTCCCTCTCTCTGTGTGTGTGTATCACTAGAGTGGACCAAAATGTCAACAGAAGTTCTCGACCTTGTGTGAACCAAGCCCTCTGACTGGACGATTGAGCTGATGCCAGCAGCCACAATCGTGTGATTGCTGCGATGTTCACTTATCATGTTCCCGAAGCCTTCGTTGTTGTTGTTATAGTTTAACTTTTGTCTCGTCCTCACCACCGATGGTATAAAATAACCCATATATTTATTATATAAAAAGTGTTTCAGAAATGATAACACAATGAGACTTCACCAGACAGGGCTGGATACACTGTGGACGTTGGACACGCATACACATGCACGCACACACACGCACACACACCCCGGTCAGGCTAGCTTTGTTGCTAGACAGGCTAAGGCGTATTTATGTGTCATTTTGCACGTGCTCCATTTTGTTTTGTACTGGCCTGCCTGTGCTCTGTGTTGTCGGGCTGTAGTGTTGTGTGGGCGCCCGGGTGGCTGGCTGTCCACTGAGCGGCGAGCCACTTCCTGACTATGGTACCAGACTCGGGAGGGAGAGGGAGAGAGAGGGAGAGAGAGAGAGAGAGAGAGAGAGAGAGAGAGAGAGAGAGAGAGAGAGAGAGAGAG